>PVJO010012200.1:0-56508 GCA_004026905.1 Hystrix cristata
GGGCACTCAGACTCATTCACAGAACTTCCCAGGTTCTCCTCCACCATGGAGCAAAGCTTAGGAGTGCCCCATGGCAGGGTTGTGGTAGGGAACACCTACAGAAGAAAGTTCTTCCTTTGCAGGCAGGCTTGGGAGGAATATTCCCAAGTTCTTTATCCGGCTTTCCACCTTTCTGTGAAAGAGAAATGCAGTTATTAAAGATATCAGAACTTTGAGCATTGTTAACAGCCACATGAATTGCTTTGTAAACAGAAAAGGTAGTAGATTATGTAATTGAAAATGGTATAAAATGTACTGCCAGAAAATGAGAGGGAGGCAGTGTATTTCTTAGCTGGGCAGGAAAAGTGATTTCAGAAGCTCTTTAACTATAGAAGGGCATAGTCTTGAGCAGCCTACTCTGTGCCTTTGCACTATTAAGCTTTGTGAAGGCACAGAGCAACTCAGAAACAGCAAATAGGCCATCCATCTCTGCAGATGGTGCTGAGTCAAGGCACTAGATTGAAAATGCTTCTGTCAATACTTTGGTAGACTGAAGTATGGATTTAAGCCTAACTTTTCCTGAAATGAATTAATGAATTAGATTATAAGAGTATTGTAATTTTAAAAATGTTTTTCTAATTGTCACACAGTAATTATATGTATTTATAGGATTCAATGTGGCATTTCAATGCATATATACAATATGTAATGATCAGATCAGGATGATTGGCATATCTGTCATCTCAGAACCATCATTTTTCACGTGTGTTGAGAAGATCCACAATCCCTTTCTTACTAGCTGTTTTGAAATGTTCAACCTAAGCTTTGCTCAGTGGCAGTATCGTAGCCAATGAAGGTGCGATTATTGCTAATTGAAATGTTCAACCTAATTGTTGTTAATTATAAGTTACCCTGTTGTGCTGTATAAGAGAAGTTATTCCACTTATTCTACTGCATGCCTGTATTCCTTAACCATCTTCTTCCCAACCCTCAGAGCATTGAAATTCTGTAGTACGTAAGTTTGAAAACAGTGCTAAGAGCATTGTATTGGTAACTAGCTAAAGACATGTTTTGGGGAAATAGCTGTATCAAAGAAAAAGTCTTCACTGATTAAATAGTACTATTTGTTATCTCTTTGCTGTCAAATCATAACTCTTAATAAAATTGCCAGTAAGACTGAATTGATTGTACAGATCAAATCCAGTCACAATTGTTTTAAATTCTTTTGGTAAATACCAGCAATTAATCATATAAAATATTGCTCAAAATAAATATCTGATTTGAAATTTGAAAGTTTAAAGGTTTATCCAAAGAATTTCACTGTATTATAGTTTGACCAGACGTATTCTATTTAATAAAATTTAACTATATGAGGCTCTGGGTTCAATCCAAGTACTTGAAAGAAAAAAAAAAAAAAAAAGAAGCTGAGTGCACATAAGCCTGTAATCCCAGCACTTGGGGAGGCTGGGTCTGGAGGACCACAGTTTTGAGTCCTACCTGGGCGACCTAGTGAGACCCTGTCACACAAAAAGAGGGGGTTGTGGATTTATGGAATGTTTCCCCCCTCTATAAAATGACCAAATGCCTCAAATTAGCAACATTGGAAGTTGTGATGGACACCTGGCAGACTGGTCAATTCGGACAAGCACATGTGATATGAATCATTGCTTTTTGTCTCCACACAGGATACCCGAGCCAGGACTTTGACTGGGCTGACTACCTCAAACAGTGTGGTGCTGAAGCTGCTCCCCAGCGGTGCTTCCCTCTGGTGAGACCCCTCTTGGCCACCACTTCCAGGCTACGGGGACTGCTGTGCTTCCCATGCTTTTTATGACTATTACTCAAGTTAATCATCTCACTCAACCCACTTTGTTGACTGTAATGAAATGATCAAAAGAAAAATACATTTACTGCAGATGTTAGTTAATTTGCTAATTAAGTTAGTTTTATAAGTTTTAGCAGTTTGATTTTTTTGTAATAACTAAAATCATGTGAGTTTGAGATTTTATTTCATAATTTGATGATTTAGTACTGTATGAAAAAGTGTTGGAATATTAAATGGAAAAAAATCATTATTTAAAAATACTTCTATCCAAATGATGCATCCATATGTTTTAAAAAGTAAAATAGCAGTATAAATCCTAAATTGTAGAAGAGCAATCTCTCTTCTGTCCCTTTCCTCAGTCTCCCTTCCAGGAGTAACCACTTCTATTCTGTTTTTTTCTTTTTCTTTTAATTTCTCTTTTTTTATTTTCCTGAGACAGAGTCTCATTATGTAGTTCAGGTTGACCTTAAACTCACCATGTTGCCCACGCTAACCACAAACTCACAGTGATCTTCCTGTCTCAGCCTCTCAAGTGCTGGCATTACAGGCATGTGCCATCACACTTGGCTACCACTTCCTAGTTTCATCACTGTAATTTGGCATTCATACTTCACTGTCAAAATAATATACTGCCATCTTTTGAGGTGTTAATTTTGGACACTGCTGTTGATTATATTAACATAAATGAGCATTTAGCTATTTTACACTACCTTCCCCCCTTGCCTTACTCACATCTTCCTGTCAGAATTGTATTTCAATTTTTGGTTAAATCTCAATTGAATTTTTGCATTATTATGGGCATTCAAACATTTACCAACTGAGCACTGCAGCGTTATGATTCCTTTTTTAAAAATTTGTTTTCACAGTGTTCATATGGGAAGGGGAACAAGAGAGGGGGAGGGGGAGAGGAACAGAGGGACAAGAGAAGTAGGGAATAGAAGGGAAAAATGGAAACAAAGCTTTTGTAAATAAGGAGGGAGGAGAGGGTGAGGGGAGGGGAGGGGAACAGGGAAAAAAGAAGCAACAAGATATATCATGTACAGGTACAAATCCCCAGGATGAATGTTATCACTGTGTACATCTAAAATGTACCATTAAAATAAAATTCAAAAGAGAATTTGTTTTCATGTTAACAATTGCTTTGTTTTTCATGTGGTTAATTTTCTTTTGTATTTTACTGCCACATCTTCCAATAGCCTCTTGTTACATCAGGCGAGCCCACGTTTCTAATATTTTTCTTAAATATCCCTTTCAAAAGCTTCCACTTTTACTCTCTGTACAGGTTCTCTGGACTTGCCGTATAGTTTTAGTTGTGGAACTGCCCTTCACTGTCACCCATGGAATTGCCTTTTCCTCATTCCCTATGATTTGAGATCCCCTGTTTTGTAGTATATCACATGACCTCTCTGTTTTCAGTTTACTTACTTCTTTTGATGGATCCATGGTCTCTCAGTATATTCCTAAAATAGTGCAAGGGAGGTAAATTGCTGTGGACATTGTATATTTGAAAATGTCGACTAACTTGATTCATGGTTTGCTTAATAAGGAATTTTTAGGTTGGAAGTTATTTTACCTTAGAATTTTGAAAACATTACTCAGTTGTCTTCTGACTTCTAGTGTTGCTGCCAAGAAGTTAAAAGCCATTCTTAGTCTTGATGTTTTTTTCTGTGGTGGACGATGACCACATGACCTGATTTTGACCTGATTTTTCTGTGGTGGAAGCTTATAGAATCTTGTTGTTATCTCTTCTCACAATAATGCACCTTGATGTGGGTACTTTATCGCTGGATATCCATGCCTTTCTGTACTGGGAAATTTTCTTGAGTCACTTCTTTTATCTCCTTTCTTTTGTTTTCTCTCTTGTCTCTTTCTAGAATTTAAAAATTTTAGGTATTGATCTTCAGGATCTAACCTCTACTTTTCTTACCCTTTTTCTCCTGTTTCCTGTTCTTAGTCTTTTTGTCTTGCTTTTTGGAAGGTATCATAAACTTTTATCTTTCAAGCCTTCTGAGTTTTTAGTTTTTGATACTATTTTTTATTTTCCAGAACTATTTCTCTTCTCTGAGGAGTTCTTTATTTTTAACAGTATACCATTCTTGTTAAAGGATACATCAGTTTTTCTTCTCAGAGACTGTTAATTAACATCACCACCTTTTAGGAGGTTTTCTTGCATAATCACTGCTTTCTTTTTTTTTTATTTTTGGTGCTGGGGATTGAACTCAGGCCTTTGGGCTTGCTGGGCAAGCGCTCTCCCACTTGAGCTAAACCCCCAACCCTGATCGCTGCTTTCTCTAAGTTGCTTATTTTGTGTTTTGGTCTGTAGGTTTTATATCTTTAGATATCTAATAATTCTTAGTTATTGCTTATATAGTACTTAAAAGTGAGAGATTAAAGACGAAGCTGATTGGAAACTCTGAGCATGTGGCAGAGACTTGTTGTCAACCTTGAACTTTCCTCCAGGGTGGGATCTGGCTGCCATTTTTAGAGAAACTTAAATCTTTTCTTTTGTGTATACTTCTTGGGCTTATCATATTACCGCAAAAAGTCTCTTCTAGCCCCTGCCTGATAGGTTGAGGCTAGGGCCATGCCACGGCATTGGATGTATGTCGTTAACAGTTCATTGTGTCCTCCTGCCCAGGGATCTTATGTTTTACCCTGTCCAGAGGATAAATCTAACCTCTTTTAGAGGAGTAGAAGAGACAGTTGCCCTAGAGATGGAGTAGAGAAGCCACCAGTGGCATGATCTAAATGCTTCTTTAATGTTTCCAACAAATTCTTGTTTTGACTATTTCTTTTCTACCTCCAGTTGCCTAGTATTCTGTTCTGACATCTTAGCTTTCTTCACTGTCAGCTGAGAGTCATTCACTTTTCTTTGTTATACTTAAAAGATCTTATTCTAAATGTTAGCTTATGTATCCTGTCCTGTTATCCTATTAGGTTTATATCTTTTTTGGTGCTGGGGATTGAACTCAGGGCCTTGTGCTTGCGAGACAAGCACTCTAACCACTGAGGTAAATCCTCAGCCAGTTTATATCTTTTAAAAAAATCTTCTAGTGAATTATCAGAAAGGAGAACTGTCAAATGCTGATGTTCATTTCTCGGTCTTGACCCAGAAACTGCAGTTTTTAAAAACCTGTTTTAAATGGCCCTGTCCCCCCTTCTAAGCATTTTTTATCCCAACTGCCAGTTATGAATACACATACGAGTATGAGCCAGGCAGTTCACTACATGATAGAGCCCTCTCAGGGAAGAGAAGTGAACCCACAGTGGTTGAGAACCACTTGGTTCAGGACATAGAGCCTTAGATGTCTCATTTCACTGATACTTTGTAACAATCCAGTGCTCTATTTCATCTGACAGATGAGGAAACTGAGGGAAAAAGAGATTTCACAATTTGAGTAGGATCATCATCCATGAAGCAATATGCAGGAATCTGTCATCTAAAGACCATACTGCCTATAACACTAAGGGACTCCCTTTTCTTCCTTAAAAGACAAAAAGGGCAAAATAAATTTTAGCTTTAAAATGGTCTTAGAGACTGAATGCTCCTAGCAAAAATTTCATCCGTCTGAGCACATGAGTTAATACTGTTAATCCAGTAAATTTTTTTGTTTTTCTTCTTCATAAAAAACTTACATACAATGAAACATAATCCTTTTTTTAGTATATCATTTGATGAGTTTTAACAGATGCATACAACTGCATGACCAAAACCATTATCAAGATTTAGAGCATTTGGGGCATGGTGGTGCAGCCTGTAATCCCAGGTACTAAGGAGGCTGAGGCAGGAGAATCACAAGTTTGAGACCAACCTGAGAAACTTAATGAGACCCTGTCTCAAAGTAAAATTTACAAAAGGGGATTGGGATGTAGCTAGTGCTACATCCCCTGAGTTTAATCTCCGTACAAGGGGGTGAGGAGTCTTGAAAATTCTCTCATGTCTCTTTTCATTCATTCCTTACTACTGTCCATCCAGAAGTAGAAAGTGTTCAGTAAGTTGACTTGATTCATTCATTTTCTAGTCTGTTTCTGAGCATGAGTTTAAGGAGAACATGAAGCTGGAGGCTGTGAACCCTCTCCTCCCTGAAGAAGTGTGCATTGCCACCATTACTGCAGTCAGAGGCTCCTACCTGTGGCTCCAGCTGGAGGGTAAGTGCAGGCTCTTCTGAGAAGTTTCCGGTGGCCATTCTCCTTTGTTCTCCCTGTTTACTCCTTTAGTGTGGCTTGTTATACTTAATGGATGAGTAAATAATGATCTTTTTTCTAAGCTAAAAAATTTATTTTCCTGTCCTGAGTTTTCAAAAGTTTAGGAAATGAATGTGAATGCCCTGTATTATAGAGTCCTTTGTTTTCTTGAAGGTAAGTCAAATAGCATATGTTTTTATGTGACCAAAATAAATGAGCATGAACATTACACCTGGCTTAGTGAAGAGATAATGTTTTGGTTGCCCCAAACTTACAGAACCAAAAAGTATATAAAGTAGGAATGATGTATTTTACTGACCCTGGTATTCAGTGATTGGGTAGATTCGTGGAACAAAGGCTGTGTGAGTACTCAGTGCAGCAGTTACTGTGTGTGGCCTGGGTTACTTTTTCATCCTGCTGCCAAATAGTCATACTTAGAGAAGGTACCTACTGCTTCTGATTTTGTAGAATTGGCATTTAATGCAGATATGAAGGACTGTATTAAACGTAGACTTTCATGCAATCTCTGCTGAGCAACTTACTGTATCACTTTCTGATTTGAATCTACTATTCTAATTTCTGGCTTATTCCCAGAGTACCAGAACTGATGCTCTTATTGAGTAGAACTGTCACTTTGCCTTTTGGTTTCTAGTTATTTCATGGGAATTGACTATAATTGTTAGCCATCTGAATAATACTATTGGTGGTAGTTTATTTGCTGTTTATTGCTAAGGATTATCTTTATTTTCACTACACATTTTGATTCTTATAAGTTATGTATAGGGACCGTTCATTTTTTCATAACGTTTACCATACATGAAAAAGTATGACTTCCAAGAAAAAGACACTGTCTTAAGAATCTTGTATCTTTATCACTGTAGCAATGGAACATTGTTTAGAAAGTACTGTGTGTAGTTTATGAAGGCTATTTAATGAGCTAAAAAAGTGCTTCATTTTGTTCTGCTTTTTAAATTTAAACAGGGTCTAAGAAGCCCGTACCTGAATGTATTGTGAGTGTGGAATCCATGGATATATTTCCTTTGGGCTGGTGTGAGACCAATGGTCACCCTCTCAGCACTCCTCGCCGGGCACGAGGTATCTGTTTCTGGGTTAGGGGGCTGATTGTTAAATGATCTCTTGTGGGGCTGCTGCCAATTAGTATGAATCTGGACATATCGGAGAAAAAATTATATTCTGGTTATTTCTGCCCACATGGCCAATTACTCTCTACAACAGCACTTATTTTTGTACAATTTCCGTGGGCTGAGGGTCTAGGGGGGTCCTCTGGATCCAGGTCTCTCATAGGCTACTTTGAAGTTGTCAGCCAAGGCAAGAGTTGTCTCAGGACTCAAATTGGGGAGCATCTGTTCCCAACTTTACTCAAATGATTATTGGCAAGTGTCTTAGTCCATTCTGGTTGCTAATACAAAGTGTCATAGACTGAGTAATTGATAAATAATGTATTATTAGAGGCTGGGAGATCCAAGAACAAGGTATCAGAAAATTCAGTCTCCTATGAGGCCCTGTTTCATGGTTCTTAGATGCAGCCTTCTTGCTATGTGCTCACATTCTAACTTTCTGGGGCCTCTTTTAATAAGGGCACTAATCCTAATCTTGCCCTTATGATCTAATCACCTTCCAAAGACCTCCCACCTTCTAATAGAAACATGTTCGTGATTAGGTTTCAGTCTGAAATTCGTGGAGCATAGACATTCAGACCATAGCAGTAAGAATTTATTTTCTTGGGCTGTTGGACCGAGGGTCTCAGCTTCTTGCTATCAGTTGGCTTGGAGGCTTCCCTTAGATCTCTGCCACATGAATCTCTCCATAGGGCAACTCACAGCATGACAACTGGCTTCCATCAGAATGAGGAGATGAGAGAACAAGAGGGGTTGAAGAAGAAGAGAAGGCCAAAGTCTTTCTGTAATCTAATCTTGAAAGTGACTGCCTACCTCCCCTCTTTTAAAAACAGATTTATTGAGCTATAACGTCTATGAAATTTGCTCTTTTAAAATACAGTTCAATAGTTATAGTATATTCACAAAGTTGTACAATTATCAGAGTTAATTTGAAAACATTTTCTTCATTTCTTCCCCGCCAACCACTAATCTACTTTCTGTCTCTGTAGATTCGATCATGCTGGACATTTCATGTAAATGAAATCATACAATAGGATATGGTCTTCTGTAACTCACTTCTTTCATTTAGCATAATGTTTTCAGAATTCATCTATCTTATAATGTCAATCAGTACTTTAATATTCTGTTATATGACTATGCCACGTTAGGTTTAATCATCGGTGGATGAACATTCAGGTTGTCTCCATTTTTTATTATTGTAAGTAATGTTGCTGTGAACATTAGTAACTGGATTTTATGTAGACATATATTTTCATTTCTCTTGGGTGTATTTTTTTAAAATTTTATTTTATTTTAATGGTACATTTTAGATGTACATAGGGATAACATTCATCATAGGGGATTTGTACCAGTACACGATATATCTTGTTGCTCCTTTTTTCCCATTCCCCTCCCCTCCCTCCACCCCCTCCTCCCTTCTTATTTACAAAAGCTTCATTTCCATTTTCTCCTTCCATTTCTTATTTCTCTTGTCCCTCTGTTCCTTTCCCCCTCCCTTGTTCCGTTTCCCATTTGGACATTTTCTTCCCTTTCCCAATATAATACATTTTAGTCTTTATTTACACTTTCAGTTTCTCACATCGGAGAAACAATGCAGTATTTAAACATATGTGTCCGATTTATTTCACTTGAGTATGGTCTCAAGATGCATCCATTTACCTAGGACTATCTCAAGTTTATCGTTCTTTATGGCAGAGTATAAAAAAATCTGCATTTTCTTTATCCATTCTGCTGTCTATGGGCATTTGGGCTCTTTCCAAGATTTAGCTATTACAAACTGTGCTGCTATAAATGTGGGTATGTATATATCGCTGCGGTATGATGCTTTTAATTCTTTTGGGAAGATACTAAGAAGGAGAATAGCTGGGTCAAAGGGAATCTCTAGTTCTAGTTCCCTGAGGACTCCCTGCACTGATTTCCATAGTGGTTGCACCAGTCTACATCCCTACCAACAGTGGAGAAGTGTTCCTTTTTCTCTACAGCTCCTCCAGCATTTGTTATTGGCTGATTTGTTGATAATAGCCATTCTTTCTAGAGTGAGGTGGAATCTCAGTGTTGTTTTAATTTGCATCTCTCTTCTTGGGTGTATTCTGAGAAGTGATATTGCTGAGTCATATAGTAACTCTGTATTTAACAGCTTGCAGCTCTTTTCCAAAGCAGCTGCAATATTTACCTCTCCACCAGTAACGTATGAGGCTTCAGTTACTGCACATCCTCCCCACTCTCCCTTACATTCTCTTTTTGTTTGTTTTCAATAGTCATTCTAATATGTTTGAAATGGTGTTGTAGTATGGCTTTGATTTCCTTTATCCTAATGATTAGTCACATTGAGCATCTTTTGCATGTTTGTTGGCTATTAGCATTTTGTTTCTGGAAAAATGTGTACTTATGTCTTTTGCCTATTTTTATATTTAGTTTAAAAATACATTTTATTGGTACATATTAATTTTATAAAGTACTGGGTTTCATTGCACTTTCATATATGCATAAAACATTTTGATCATATCCACCCCCCATTACCCTACCTTAAACCACCCTCCCCCTCCTTAATCCCTTTCCTCTTACTCAATAGCCTCCTTTCTACTTTCTTGTAATCTTTTTTTCCCCTAAAGTCTACATATTAGGAAAACATGCAGGACTTTTCTTTCTTGGTCTGGTTTATTTTGCTTAACATAATAATTTCCACTTTCATTCATTTTCCCACAAATGACATGATTTTATTCTTTTTTATGGCTGAATAATACTCCATTGTATATACAGGCCACATTTCTTAATCCATTCATCCATTGACAGGCATGTAGGCTAGTTCTGTATCTTGGCTATTATAAGTAGACATGAGTATGCAATTATATCATAGTATGCTGACTTCAATCCCTTCATATATATACCAGGGGGTAGTGTAGCTAGATCAGATGGTAGTTCTGTTTTTAGAGAAACATCTGTGCTGATATCCTTAGTGGCCGTACTAATCTACATTCACACCAACGGTGCATAAGGGTTCCTTTCTCCGTGCATCTTTGCTGGCATTTATTAGACTTTGTTTGCTTGTTTAATCTTGATGATAGCCATTCTGATTAGGGTGAGATGAAATCTCCATGTGGTTTTGATTTGCATTTGCCTGATAGCTAGAGATGTTGACACTTTTTCTTTCATGTAATTATTGACCAGTTGTATTTCTTCTTTTGAGACGTGTTCAGCTCATCTGTCCATTTTTGATTGGGTTATTTTTCTTTTGGTGTCAGGTTTTTTTTAGTTCATTTTATGTTCTGCATTTTAATCCTTTGTTGGGAAAGTAGCTGACAAAGATTGTCTCCCATTCTGTAGGTTGTATCATCACTCTGTTATTTCCTTTACTGTGGAGACACTTTTTAATTTGATGGAACCCCATTTGTCAATTCTTGCTATTTCCTGAGTTTTTGTATTCCTATTCAAGAATTGCCTGTGCCTATATCTTGTGTTTTCCCTGTCTTCTTTTAGCAGTTTCAAGGTTTCAGATCTTTTGTTTAGGTCTTTGATCCATTTTGAGTTAATTTTTGTACAGGGTAAGAAATAGGATTCTACATTTAATACTGTTTTTCCCAGCACCATTTGTTAAAGAGGCTCCAACATGTGTTTTGGCCCCTTTGTCTTAGCTGTGTGGGTCTTTGCCCAGTTTAAAACTAGATTGTTTCCCTTTTAATTACTTATAAGACTTCTTTATATAGTCTAGATATTGACTTAGAAATAGTTTCTTCCTTTTTGTTGGTTGCCTTTTCACTCTCCTGATACACAGAAGATTTAATTCTTCTTATGCACAGATTTTAAATTTTTATTTAGTCTAATTTAACTTTTATTCTTTTGTTTCTTTTTCTCTTGGTATCATAGTTTAAAAATCATTTATAAATCCAATGTCATGATGATTTTCTTGTATCTTGTTCTGTAAGAGCTTTATAGTTTTATATGTTATGTTTAGATCTTTGATCTATTTCAAGTTAATTTTTATATATGATGTAAGGTAAGAGTGCAGCTTCTTTCGTGTAGATATCCAGTTTTCCAAGAATGATCTGTTGAAGACTTCCCTGTTGAATGTCTTAACATCCTTTGTGAAATCAGTTTTTCTTTCGAATGCCAATTTTTGCTTGGAAATTACTTACAGGAATTGATTGACTCAGAGAGCTCTGAAAAATACTGGTTTTGCTCCTTTTATAAAGACTGTTCTTCTTAAAGTGTGCCTCAGATATTCAGACACATAAGCACCAGTTTACCATACTTAATTGTTATACCAAGTTTTAAATCTGTCACTATAAGCTTAATGCATATATAACTTTTCCTTTGTCTTTTTTTATTTTTCTTGGCATTTTCTTTATTCTTTTACAGTACATAAACAGAGGAAAATTGCAGTGGTTCAACCAGAAAAACAGTAAGTAATATAGGATGTCTGAATGGCTGAAATTTGAAAGTTAGAATATCTAGAAAAAGAAATAAGTGTATCAGAGTTTGTCTTCTCTTGTGTTATTTTCTCAGATGGATGCGTAATCTTTTAATTCAAATTTGATAGTTTATGTACATCTTCACATAATATATGCATTTTCTAAAATGGCATTATATACAGAAGGGTAACATACATTCTCAAAATGTTTTCCAAATTGAGTTTCTTTGGCCTTTAGAGCCTGAATCATTTGAATAAAAGAAAAGAAATAAGATCCCCTCATGGTATTTGTTAAGGAAGAGCAAAAATTGTAAATAAGGACAAGATTTGTCACAGTGTCTTAAGGTAGAAAAAACAACTGCAAAAGAAAAGACAGTCAAAAGAGTATCTTTGTGCCCATTAGGAAACTCTTTATAGCATCTTGCACATAGCTTTTAAAAAGCAAAAGTTAATTGATGGTCCCTTTGAATCTTAAAAATACAAAGGTTTCTCTGTGTGTGTATATGTATGTTTTTCAGCATTGGGTTTTGAATTCTCTATTAGTCTACCATAACAAAACATTGCAGTCTAGGTGGCTAAAACCACAGAAATTTATTTTCTCATGTTCTGGAGGCTGGAAAATCTAAGATCAAAGTGCCAGCTGGTTTGGTTTCTGATCAGGGCTCTCTTCCTGGGTTGTTTATGGCTACCTTCTGGCTGGGTCCTCACAAGATAAAAATATCTCTCTGCCCTCCTGCCCTTCCTCCCTCCCACCCTCATTTTCTCCCCCCTTTCTTCCCCTCCTCCCTTCTTCCCTCTCCCACTCTCTTTCTCCCTCCCTTGCTAACTGCTTTTCTTTTTCTCCCTCTCCCTCTCTTCTTCTCTCTGCACCCCCTATCCTCCCTCCCTCCTTTTTCTCTCCCTTTCTCTGTTGTCCTCTTCTTATAAGGCCACCAGGACTTCCAGATTATGACCCTGTCATTATGACCTCATTTAATCTAGATTACCTTTCAGTGTGGTTAAATTCAATTGTTAAGGCCATAGATTTTATTCCAGGTACAGAAGTAAGAGAATGATGACAAAAAAACTGACTTTAGATTTTTCTTTGACTTAGTTGTTGAGACCAATGCAAAGCTTTAGTCAGGAAGCATTCTAAAAAAAATAAATTAGTCCTTTTCAGGGATTACTGTGTGTAGAATAAGTCTCTGAGCTTTCTTTTTTTAAAGATAATTTAACAATTTTGAAATGGGTGGAAGAACTGTACAAGAAGTGTTTCTGTTATGTGACTGTTTGAAAAAAATGAATGATTTACTTGTGCTTTAAAAATCCCACAAGAAGGCTGGGGATTTAGCTCAGTGGTCAGAGCCTAGCAAGCACAAGGCCCTGAGTTTGATCCCCGGCACCAAAAAAAAAAAAAACAAAAAAAACACCCACAAGAAGCTGTGCAGATGTGTAGTCCCAGTACTTTTGGAAGACTGAGGCAGGAGAATCACAAGTTTGAGGCCAGTCTGGTCTATATAGCAAGACTCTGTGTCAGAAAAAAGTTAAGAATTCTATAAGAAATTTTCTAATTTCTTGCACACATGTGACTGAAAGGAAAAGTCATCCAAACATTGCAGTATCACATCACTATCTGCAGATTGTCCATTGGCTCATTAGACTCTCTACATAGCTTCAGAAGCAATTTTTGCGATCTCTGCCACATTGGCTTTCTTAGATTTGAAAGAAACTAACCCTCTTGCTGTCCTGATCTCAAGGGTTATCTCGCTATTTTTGCTGTGCTTTTTTTAACGCAGAATACCATCCTCGAGGACTGTTCATGAGGGCCTAAAGAGTCAAGAACTGAACTCTACGGACTCAGGTATAAGCATTTGTGATCTTACGTAAAAGAGCACCCTTAGTTTCTTCTAATGGGCTGTATCTGACATTTGATTTATAGAATGTGCCTTCAGAGAGGAGTCCCCTAATTGTGACTTCAGAGTTACAGCAATCCAAGATTTGTTTTGGGGTGTCTGTATGCTGATATTTCTATCCAATTATAATTGTAGCTATTCTTTACTGATCATTCATGTGTACCATGGACCATAGAGGTCAGTGTTATCATCACTCACTTTAGATGAAGTAGCCTGAGGCTTTCCAGGGGGGTGCTCTTTCTTAAGCTAGATGCTTGAGTGGTGGGGTCTTACTCTTTTATGATATACACACTTTATTTATAAATTTCATAATTAAAAAATAAAGCACTGGATTTATTTGATTGTCCCAGAGGCAGTGGCTGATAAATGAGATGTGGATACTTGCTGGACATTCAGGTTTTGTTCAAGGTCTTTTTGATACAACTCTTGACTAGCCCTGTGCTAGCTGTATAATGCTAAGTGTCTTGGGCCATGTGTGTTGTAGCACAGATTGGACATTCAGGTGGTATTTAGTAAATGCCTACAAAAGAAACTAGGGCTCAGGAGCTTTTACAGCTTTTGAGAGAAAGGATAAGAAATAGAATTCAAATGTTCAAAACCTATACTTTTATATCTTCTACCCCACTATCATTTCATTATATTGTTTCTACATAGAGGATCAGGGCTATGTTAATTCCTTATTTTTGATGTACTGCTGGCCTTTCTAACGCCAACTGAAACTACAGAACTAAGACATTAATGTCTTCTATAGACCTCCACCTTGGCATTTTGGCTTGGGTTTTGTTACAGGTCAGGTTCCTTGGGAAACAATCTGAGCCTCTGATATTTGCATGCTAGAGTTTCATTGGGAATGCTTTTGGAAACAGCTCCTGTGAGAATAAAGTAAGCACAGTTACACCCAGAGATAAACTGAAGTGCAATGCAGTTGCAATAGAAGTTTCTTTTGGTCCCAAGGGAGTCCTGGAACAGATACTACCACAGAGAGTGTCCATAATCCAAACATGGTGGCCACACCATATGTATTAGTTACGAGAAGTAGGCTGCAGCTCCCTCCCCACCTCACAAGGAATGGGACTGGAGATAAGTTATCTCTCCTATTGAGGGCAGTCCCTGGCTCAAGGTAATTAAAAGATACATGTATAACTAAGAGCTATAAACTGCCAACATTCCCAGTAGCCAGGAGCATGAGTACCTTAATCCTGACTAGGGGACATGGGTGGCAGAATTCAGATGGAAAAGTGGGCGCCAACAGGCTCACCACTGTGCGAAGACTGTAACCTTAATTAAAGAGAGAACATTATGAACATCAGAGTCTACCAGTAGTGGACATTGTATACTTATTTGCTTTCCTTAATGCTGGATTGAATAGGAAATACCTGTCAGGAGAGTCTTGCTCTTTGCTTTATATGAAAATGAAGATATTTTAATGTCTGTGAAGTTTTTAAATTTAGTAGGTGAAATTCTAGTCACTGTGAGGGGATTAAAAAAAAAAGATTAAGCACAGTGTTCATTAGAAAAATAATTGAGAGAAGGGTCTCAAGGCCTGCTCATACCCACAGTACACAAAAGATATATGTTCATAGTATAAAGTACTTTTAGCCTCCTGAGAAATTCCACAGATGGGAGAGCTCCCACAACATCAAGGATGTCAGCAAGGCAGGCATGGTGGCACATGCCTGTAATTCCAGCATTCTAGGAGCCTGAGGCAGGAGGATCTGAAGTTTGAGCCTAGCCTGGGGAATTTAGGAAGACCCTGTCTCAAAATAAAAAATAAGGGGCTGAGGATTTAGCTAAGTGGTTAGAGTGCTTGCCTTGCAAGCACAAGGCCCTGAGTTCGATCCCCAGCACAATAAAATAAAATAAAAAGGACTGGGTATGTAGGTCAGTGCGAAGGCCCTGGGTTCAATGTCTAGCAACACACACACACAAAGAAAGGGTGCATGATGGTACAGGGTGGCACAGTGTATTTGTTTGGTGGATTTTAAGAGACAAACTGTAGTTCGGTAATATTCCATGTCAGTCCCTACAAATATGCCAGAATAGATTATTGAGTAGTCGTTTTTTGAAGAACTAGAAATCTTTGACTGTCAGTGGCATCATGGTTCATGAAGTCAATTCTCCACATTCTTTGTTGATAGAAGTATCAGACTGACTTTGAAACAATGTCACATCAATCCAGGAAACAATCAGCATGTGATTCAGAACATTTGTTTTATTTTAGCAGAGTGATAAACTCTGTAAGCTAGTATAAACTTCCTGGGTATACAGTATTTTGAGATCATCCTCAGATAATATGTTAAGCTTTAAATATATAACTCTGGGCCTGGAGGTACAGATCAGTAGTAGAACACCTGCTTAGCATGCATGAGCCCCTGGTTTCAATCTGTAGCACCACACACACACAAAAAAAGTAATTTATAAAACTCATACACAATGATTTTTATGTTTTAACTTTTCTCCCCAGTAATTCAGCTTTCTAAACATGAGAAGAGAATGACTTTTTCTTTATATTTGTTTTTCTTAATTTCCCAGTTATAATTAATGGAAAATATTGCTGTCCAAAGATATATTTCAACCACCGTTGCTTCTCAGGACCATATCTTAACAAAGGAAGAATTGCTGAGCTCCCTCAATGTGTAGGACCTGGGAACTGTGTTCTAGTCCTCAGAGAGGTAAGGTTCTGGCCTAGAGCGGAACTTGGAAATTTGATAGTAGCAGTCTCCTAGGCTTATTGATATGGTGAGCCACATGCCATAATGTGACAACTCTAGGTTTTATCAAAATTTACTAACTTTTCTCATGTACAGTAGTCCCCACTTTCTTTGAGGGGTATGTCCTAAAACAGTGGTGGCGAACCTATGGCACGTGTGTCACAGCTGACTGTTTATTATCATTGAAAGCTCTAAAGCTTCACTATCACTGTTCTAAGACTTTAACAGATGCCTGAAAATGTTGGTAGTGCCAAAGCTTATATGCTGTTTTTTTAAAATGTATATACATAACTATCATATTAATCCATTTTTTGAGGCAGGTACTCATGAAGAAAAAGTGATTTATTTAGCACATATTTTTGGAGATTGAAAGTCCAAGATCAAGTGGCCTAGTGGATTGAGCCTCTTGACTGCATTGCATTGTGGCAGGAATGCATGTGTGAGAAAGAGATCACGTCACCAAACCAGGAAGCCAGAGAGACACTGGGGTCCTGCTATCCCTCCAAGGGTGTGCCCCCACTTATCCTCGGGGACCACCCAGTAGGCCCTGTCACCTCATCACCTCCCTCATCACCATGCTGGGACCAAGCTTCCAACACATGAACTTTTGGGAGACACACTCAAACCATAGCAGCTCTGGTTAAAGTTTAGTTTGTAAATGAGACACAGTAAGACATTAACAACAGCAGTAATACAGAACAATTATAACAACATGACTTGTAATAAAAGTTATACAAATGTAGTCTGTCTCTCAAAATGTCTTATGCTGCATTTGCTCTTCTAATTGTGATAGTGTGAGATGATGCAGTGCCTACATGTTGAGCTGAAGTGAGGTAAATGATGTTGGCACTGTGATGCAGCATTAGGCTGCTTTAAGGGTTACTTGAACACAAGTGCTGCAATACTTAAGTAGTCGATGTGACAACCCATGCAGCTATTGTCCAACAGATGAGTAGCATATACACTGGGGTATGCTGGGCAAAGGAGTGATTCACATCCCAGGCAGAATAGCACAAGATTTTATCATGCTACTCTGAACAGTGTATAATTTAAAATTTATGAATCATTTATTTCTGGAATTTTCCATTTGATATTTTTGACCATAAGTAACTGAAACATAATGTAGAATCACAGATTAGGGGATACTGCTATACTGCACAGTGAGTTAGGCATCTAATTATTTCTGCTCCCTAGGGAACATTTATGTAAGCAGTTCTTCACAGAGCAGGCTCACTTCTGTCAGGGACACATGAGAACTGTGCAGGAGTGAAGTGTGAGAGCCAGGCATGGTGGCACACACCATTACAGGTGTGTGCCACCATGCCTCAGGAGGCCGAGGCGGGAGAATCAGCATGGGTTTGAGGCCAGCCTAGACTACATAGTGAGTTCAAGGCCAGCCTGCACTACAAAGCAAGACCCTTTTCAAAAAAAGACAAATAAAAAATGAACTGTGAGATTAGTCTATGACTTGGAGTCTGCATGCCATTAACTGAGGGCCATGATAAAGCTATGAATCTGCTGGACTTTCATGCTTCCAGCCATTGTGCTGCAGCATGAGTAATAGATGTGAGAACTTGTAAAACCTTTCAGCCTTTAGAGTGACAAAGCCAGAGCGTCTGGGCCAGACTCCTTTAGCCACAGGAAGACTCAACCGTCTGCACAGTGTCCCAAACGCATACAATTTTCTGTGTGTACCATGACTGGGAAAGTATTTGGAAGCAAGTGACAGAGTAAATCGAAATTCATGGTGTCTGTTTTTTCCTGACATAACATTTTGAAAGTTTAAGGGGATCTAGTTATTCTTTATTTGCAGCTATGGGCAACTATCATACATTTTTAAATTAGTAGGACAAGAATTAATTTTTAAGATTGCCTTAGCACTCTATGAGACAGGAAGAATGCCATGGTTCTAATGGTCTGCTTTTCTGCTCCCAACCCATGTTTCTGCTGCAAAACTGAGCTTAGGTCCTCACTTTACTGATCAATGCCGCCTATAAGCCCAGTCGTGTTCTTCGAGAGCTCCAGCTGGACAAAGACTCTGTGTGGCATGGTTGTGGGGAAGTTCTAAAAGCCAAGTGAGTAGATTTTTCTACCCTTTACTCTTGTCTTTATTAGATCACACTATTACTTCTTTTCTGGATAGTAACAGAACGCTTGTTTCCTATGATAGTGCTGCTTCAACTTTTTATGGTGAGAGACTTAGGCTTGTTTTCTCTTTTAGTTTTCACTCTGTCATGGGTCAAGATGTTTATAAATATAGTAAAAATGAATTATAAGAAATATGAAATTTAAAAGACAGAAATGCAAGAACAGTGTTTGTTAGATTCAAGAGACATAAAACTACTTTTTAAAATTCCTGCGGAAGTTTATAAACATTTACTCTTGTTTTCTGACCTGATTTTTTTCATGGATGGATGATAGTTGGCATATCATCCTGTATCCTTGAGCCACACCATGAGAATCATTGCCCAGGGTAAAGGCAGACTTAATGAAAAGTTCCTATTCTTTTTATAATAGTAAAATTACCATTTGAAAACCTTCACATAAGAATAGAGAACTGGAATTTTATTTTGCTAATTTAAATAATAGCTTTTCGTTGTCATTACTTACCAATTTAAGTACCAGATAGAGAACTTCCTTATTGTTCTCAGAGTCAACAAACTATGATGGATACAGAATATTCTAAGAAGCAAAACTATTTTTCTGGTATGTAATATATTTGATTTTTCTCTGGGTAGTCAAAGGCCCAATAAATTTCTCGTCTGATGTCTTCCAATGGCAGATATAAAGGAAAGAGTTATCGGGCTACTGTTGAAATAGTGAAAACAGCAGACCGGGTGACTGAATTCTGCCGGCAAACTTGTATCAAACTGGAATGCTGTCCTAACCTCTTTGGTCCACGGATGGTTCTGGATACATGTTCTGAGAACTGCTCTGTACTTACAAAGACGAAATACAGTAAGTCATGTTTTGCAAGTGTGTTAACTGTGGAAGCTTATACCTTATATCCTGGAAAAACAATTTTTTTGGCACACATTCATATGTAGCAGAAGTACACAAACTTTTTCTATAAAGAGTCAGATAATAAATATTTTATGTTGCCAGTTGTATGATCTCTATCACACATTCTTTTTTGTTTTGTTATATTTTCGTTTTTTAAAGAATTCTTGGTAAATGTAAGAAACATTTTTAGCTGTAGGATCATACTAAAACAGACCATGGGCCAGATTTGGCCTATGGGTCCTAGTTTGCCAGCTTTTATGTGGCATGTATGTAAATTAGGTGGTGCATCTAATAGGTATGTAATTTATCCATACAATCTGCAGGTATTATGTGCCTACTATGTGCTGCCACTGTCCTAGCCCTGGGATACAACAATAAAGAAAATAAAATTCTTGTCCTCAGTTTTCATTTAATGTAGGACAGAGATTAAAAAAAAAACACATAAGCAAATGTAGAGAGATAAATACAAGGCATGGGGAATGAAGCAAGGTAAGGAGGCACAAAAGAGAATAAGGCAGGCCGGCAACAGATGGCCAGGGGAGTCTTCTGACAGGGCATCACATCAAGGAAATAAGGTAGGCAGCTGGTTGGTAAAGGGGCAACGAGACCACAGGCTTTTTAGGAGTTTGTTCAGTGTCTGTGAAGACCAATAAAGAAGCCCTGGTGGTTAGGGAGGTGCAAATACCAGGAGAGAAGAGATAAGTGCTGTCTCACTGTGAACTGTCCGCCCTCCCCTTGCTTATCTTCTGTGTGAAACTGGGGCAGGAGTCATATGGGATAAAATTTACAATGTAGAGTCTCATCAAGGCTTTGTCAGCCAAAGACAAAATTCTTGTCCTCCATTTCCTAGTGAAACCCTGGTGGCATATGGGAAAACTAATAGGATTTTACTGTATTGGATTTGAAAGATTTCTTTTAGGGATCTGTGACTCTTAAATTTTGTAGTTCTTATAGATCACTTGAACATCTTGTTTAAATGCACATTCTGATTTATCACATCTTGGGTCTCTGGGACTGTCTGCATTTTCAGCAAGTTCCTCAATACAGCTGATGATGCTGATCCACATTTGGCATGACAGGCTTTCTAGTCAGTATTTGAATTACAAACTCATGTAAAAGTCTGATCACCTAGTTTCTATTTGTATTTATTGAATTGTAAACTCTTTAAGGGCAGAGGTTATTTTAGCTTGTTATCATCAGCCTTTCATTTAGGAAATTACAATTAATAGGAGCCAAGTGTAAAATATTATTCATGTAAACATATAAATAATATTATACACACATACACACACACACACATATATGAGAGATACTTGGAAGATTTGTGGACTTTATTATGCTTTTTTGTCTGAATTTATCTTTCACAGTGATAGGGTTGAAATTACCCTAGGTTTTAAAAGAATCTAATTTTTCCTAATCAGTAATTCAAGTGATCTCAAATGAATTTGTATCCTTAGGAATTCATTTTTGCAGAAAATTATTGCGTTTGATATTACCTTAACCCATAACCCAGAACTAGAACATATTTTATTTTTGAGTTGTTGCTATATTTTAAAATTTAAATGGAAATGCAGAGGATCTAGAATATTTAAAATAATCCTGGAAGAGAATAAAGTTTAAGGACCTTTTTTCTCTGCTCTTCCCTGCCATTTTTTTTAAACCGTAAATTTATAGTAATCAAAAGAACTTGGTATTAACACATTCCTGCTGACTTGAACCCCCAGTAGTACATGCACAACTGTCCCATCAGGCATCTTGTACAACCTGATAGGACTATCCTGTGCTTCCCAATGGAACAGTCATGCATGTACCACTGGTGGTTCAGAGCTGCCTGGTAACTAGACATACGAAATTTGGCCCCATCATGAACATGTTAAAGAATAGTGAAAGCATTGGGACAGAATAGAAGGTCTAGAAATAGAGCCAAATTATATATGGTCAAAGGATTTACAAGAGTAACAAAATTAATGGGGAAGCGAAATTCTTTTTAACAAATGGTACTGGTACAACTGAATTCGCAAATAGAAGAAGCAAAAACAGAACTATTTGACTCATACCTCATGTTGTATATAAAAATCAATTTTAAAACCTACCATAGATCTAATGTAAAAGCTAAAACTATAAAGCTTTTGGAGAAAACAAAGAAAATATCCTCAATACCTTGGAGCAGGCAAAGATTTCTTAGGACCTAGAAATACACTAGCATAAAGGAAAAAAATTAGTAAGGGAATGTCTTAGTTATTTTTCTCATTGCTGAGACAAAAATACCCAGCACCCAAAGTTAAAGGAGGAACAATTTATTTCAGCTCACAGTTTGTAGAGGTTTCAGTCTCTAGTTGGCCTGCTCCAGGGCAAGGTGTCATGGCAGACGGGCGTCACAGAGGAGAAATATGTCAAGCAAAGCAGCAAGCAGAAGCAGCAGCAGCAAACCTGCCTTTCCATTTTATCCCGTGCAGACTGCCAGCCTTCTAAGTGGTGCCAGTCATACCCAGAATAAGCCTTCCCTTATCCTCCCCCTTAATCCCGGTATCACACCCTAATCCAGCCACTTTTGAAATTCCCTATATATGAGCACATGATGCTTTGGGAGGACACTTAGATACAAGCTCTAACAATGAAATACCATGAAAACTACAAACTTTTGCTCTTCAAATAATACCATTTTTAAAAAAGAAAAATACAAGCCACAATATTGGAGAAATTCTTTTTTTTTTTTTTTTTTTTTTTTGTGGTGCTGGGGATCGAACTCAGGGCCTTGTGCTTGCAAGGCAAGCACTCTAATCACTGAGCTAAATTCCCAGCCCCGGAGAAATTATTCTTAATACATATACCCAACAAAGAATTTATCCCCAGAATATATTAAGAACTCTTCCAACTCAGTAACAAAAGAGAAGTTTTAAGATGAGACAGAGGTAGTGGCTTTATGCCATTTTGAATATACTAAATATCTCTAAATTTTAAAATGGATAGTTGTGTGCTGTGTGAGTTTCAACTAAATTAAAAGAAGCAAAATGTTTTGGAGTTAGGTAGTGGTAATGATTGCAAAGCATATTAATATACCAAAACCGTGCTTGCTTCGGCAGCACGTACATGAACAAAAACCATGGAATTGTACACTTTAAATTGAAAAGTTTTATGTTATGTGAATTATGCAATAAAAGTTTTTTAAAAAATACTGAAGATGTAGCTCAGTGGTAGGTAGGGAGTTTTCCTAACCTTAGCCCAAGGAGAGCCTGGGTTTTATCCTCAGCACTACAAAAAATAAAGGGAAACAAAACAGTCTTAAACAATGAATAAAAAACTTCCACATACATTTCATATACAAATGTCCAATAAGCACATGAAAACATGTACAGTATCATTAATGATTGGGGAAATACAAAACTGCAATGAGATTTGTAATAACATAGACCTGGAGGACGTTAGGACAACTGAAGTAGGTTAAGCACAGGAAGATGAACACTACATGTTCTCACGTGTGGAAACGAAAATTGATCTCATAGACATAGAGAATAGATTAGTGATTATCAAAGCTTGGGAGGGTGTTGGCCTGAGAGGGTATCGGGAAGGGTGAATGGAGAAAGGATTGTTAATGGGTGCAAGAGTGCAGTTGGATAAGGGAGATAACTTCTAATGTTTTATATTACAGTAGTATAACTGTTCATTGTATATTTCAAAATAGATACTAGAGAGGATTTGGAATATTCTTAACAAAAAAGAAATGGTGTAGGCTAGGGATTTAGCTCAGTAGTTAGAGTGCTTGCTTTGTAAGCACAAGGCCCTGACTTCGATCCCTGGCACCAAAAAAAAAAAAATAGTATTTGAGATGACAGTTTGAGTTGATGAATATAGATCTTTTACCTGTATCTGATCGTTATACATTGTACACATGTACTGAAATGTCACATTTAACCCCATAAATAATTATGTGCCAATTAACAGTAAAAATGTATTCTTTTAAAAAATTGAACAACAAAAAAAGTACAGTGAAAAATCACCACAAACACACTAGATTGTCTAAAATGAAAGCAACCAACGGTACTACTAGTAGTTGGCACAGGTGTAGAACAACTAGATCTCATACATTGCTGGTGGGAGTGTAAAATTATATATCTATTTTGGAAAGTTGGAAGTTTCTTTAAAAATTAATCATACATCTACCCTATCATCTAGCAATTTCTGTTGTTAGACACTTTTGCAAGGCAGTGAAAATATACTCATTAAAAGTCTTGTATAAGAATGTTCATTATAATTTAATTATATTCAAAGTCAAACGGCCTCAGTGCCCAACAGGAAAATAGAGAAACTGGTACATTCATATGATGCAATGCTAGTCAGTAACATAAAGGAATGAATTGCTCAGGTACATGACAGCATAGATGCCTCAAAAACATACTGTGTGAAAGAAGTCATTCACAAAAAAGTACCTACCATATGATCCATAGATGCAAAATTAATCTATAGTGTGGAAAATTTTTTAGAATAGTGGTTGGTCTGGAAAGAGACACTAAGAATTTTCTGGGCTGATGGAGATCCATTGCGGGAGGATTATTCAGGTTTATATCAGATTGTCAGTACTAATCAGATTGTACACTTATCTGCTTATTCTACCATATATATAATTTAAACCCCAAATATAGTATTCTTGTTTTTTGCTCTGCTAGTAGAATCTCTTGTGGTTTTAAAGTATACAACAATGAAGCTACTTCATTTGTATTTGTCATCCACATTTAGCACACTATTATGGAAAGAAGAAAAATAAAAGAATTGGGAGGCCACCTGGTGGGCACAGTAACTTAGCTTTTGCCCTGAAAAAAGCCAGTAAGAGAAGAAAGAGGCGGAAAAATGTTTTTGTTCATAAGAAGAAACGTTCCTCTGCATCTGTTGACAATACCCCAGTGGGCTCACCCCAGGTATGAGATCCATGATGCATCTGTCATGTCTAGAAGCCAGGTGATCACTGCTTTACAATAAGACCACAGAAAGAATACCTGCAAGTCTCTAATTCTCTTCTCTGGCCAGGAGAAGATAGTTTTGTGGCCCAATAACTGGTTTGTCCTGAATTTTGATGAGACTTGTCTCCTTTTCATTCCTCTAGGGAAGTGGGGTTGAAGATGAAGATGATGCAGACGAAGGGGATGATGATTCCCTAAGTGAAGGCAGTACATCTGAGCAGCAGGATGAGTTACAGGAAGAGTCAGAAATGTCAGAAAAAAAGTCATGCTCCTCTTCTCCCACCCAGAGTGAGATATCCACCTCGCTGCTCCCAGATGGACAAAGGAGAAAAAGAGAGCTTCGTACCTTTTCATTTTCTGATGATGAAAATAAACCTCCTTCACCAAAGGTACCATTTTAAAAATAGGTCTTGTCTGTCCTCCTCCCTCCCTTCTCTTTCTGTCATTTCCCTCTAGACTCTAATGATGCTGGTATTCCATTTCTTTCAATATAAGCTTATGAAGAATTTCTAGGGTCTCTTAAAATGATTCCATAGGCAGTTATGATATTGGTAGCTTATTTGTAGTCTGTCATTTATTTTAGGGAAATTATCTTTTAAATATTTTTATAATATACATAGTTTTATAAAAATATATTATTTAATCCCTTTGCTTCTGGTTAAGTATCCTATTTACAATAATTAATATATACACATATGTATTATATAACATATACACACTCTAAGATTACAACTAAATTATTGTTTTAAAACTGGGTTACTTTTTAAAAATGTACCAGGAGCAGGAGCAATAAAAGGATTTTTTTCCTGATAATTTGGTTAGATATTCTTGTTGGAAATACCATGCCATTCACTTTAGCACACTACTGGAGACTCAGCTGAAATAAAGAACAACTAGGAGATTTAAAAATAATTTTTCTTACCGGGTATGGTGGTGCATGCCTGTAATCCCAGCACTCGGGAGGCTGAGGCAGGAGAATTGCTGTGAGTTCAAGACCAGCATGGACTACATAGTGAATTCAAGGCCTGGGCTACATCAGTGAGGCTCTGTCTCAAAAAACCAAACAACAACAACAAAAAAGGTTGAAAAGTTATTTTTCTCTGTTAAATTGTCCAAATTATCTGTGCTGAAATTTGAAATGAATTCTTCCTCTGGTATTTTTTGTTACAATAGTCAATTTAAAATAAAATTTCTCCCACTGGGCATTGTGGGACATGCCTGTAATTCCAGCACTTGGGAGGCTGAGGCAGGAGGATCACCATGAGTTCGAGGCCAGCCTGGATTACATAGTGAGACACTGTCTCAAATAAAATAAAATCTGTATTATACTTTTCTTAGTACTGTACAAGTGCATGTGGGCCTTTTACCATCTTTGCCAGGAGAAATTGTGTCCTAAAGCTACTTTGAATCCCATCTTGAAGGATTATAAATTTAAATGGAGAGACTTTAAGAGTAAAATAGCTCTTACATCATTTGGTTTGGTTTTGTTGTGGGAAATGAAGGAAGTAAGGATTGAAGTTGCTGAAAGACTTCATCTGGATAGTAACCCCCTGAAGTGGAGTGTGGCAGATGTTGTGCGGTTCATCAGATCCACCGACTGCGCTCCATTAGCAAGAATATTCCTAGACCAGGTAATCACAGATACCTATAATCTAATAATAATAATGTCTTTTTAGCAAAGAACTGTGCGTGGAATAGCCCATAATTTACTTATAACTTGCAGGAAAAATGTTTTAATCCAAAAGAACATTGTTTTAGTTTCCGTTTTAGGAGAAAGATGATAAAAATTATTTATAGTCGAAGCAGGTTATCATTGCATTCCCATTTTTTCCAAGAATTTGATTTTATCTCCTCAAATTTAGATAGCTTAGTTGGGCATGGTAGCACATGCCCATGATCTCAGCACTCAAGAGGCTGAGGCAAGAGGATCACTGTGAGTTGGAGGCCAGCCCGAACTACATAAGTGAGATCCTGTCTCAAAAAACTAAAAGAAAATTTTTTTTAGATAGCTTAAAATCAAGCATGCTGCTTACGTTTTTGAAAATAATTCACTTATTTTTTTTAATATTAGCATTTGTCATATGTCAGGCTCTAGAGTGGTGACCAATTTTAAGGCAGGCTTGTTGACATACAAATAGTGGTGAGTGGGGAATGTAGCTCAGTGATACAGTGCCTGCCTAGCTTGTACAAGATCCTGGGTTTGATCTCCCAGTAGTAGGAAGAAAAAAGTCACTGGCCCTAAATAAATACTAAAATTTGTTTTGGTGATTGGGGCAGTTCAAAACTGAACATCTGTAAAGACTAACTAGTTTTCATGAATGTTACAAGTAGAACATTGAACTTTATAGTTAATATTTTGTTTCGGACTTAGAAAGACCCTTCTGAAAAGATGTTATTTTGGCACAATTAGCTACCAGTTACAGGGTTCAGTAGCTTACTGAATTTCTGCTGAGCAGAGTTTCTGAAGAATAGATTCTCATTCTTGGTAAAATTGATTATCAACTCTGAGGGTTCCTTAAGGTGTAGGACTGGAGAGACACCCAAAAGGAAATGTGTGACATTTGTTTAAAGGGAAAATGAACGAAAACATAGGGACTTTGGTTTTGACAGACAAGATGAATGGGGCCTATTATGATCAAACTGCCATTCATGTGCATATCATAGATAATTTGCATTTATCCCTTAACAGGAAATCGACGGGCAGGCCCTGTTGCTCCTTACCCTTCCCACTGTTCAAGAGTGCATGGACTTAAAATTGGGCCCTGCCATCAAGCTTTGCCATCACATAGAGAGGATCAAGTTTGCTTTTTATGAGCAGTTTGCCAACTGAGAAGGACAACCAAAGTGAGCCGGACCATTGAAGCACAAATGCAGCAAATCCTTCACCCTGTTCTGGAAGTGGAGCTGAATAATCCTGGGGCTCTGGGCCCTGCAGGTGTCGGCTTGCTCTCTTTGCACTTTCAGGGAAGAAGGACTCACATTGAGGAAGCAAAAACGGCACAAAAGTGACTCTCCTGCCAGTGGAAATGTGGACATCTCATGTTTAGCAGATTGCAGTTTTTAAAAAATAAAGGTTGTGAAGGAAAAACTCAAAAGAAGAGTAAGCATTTCCAGTGGTGTGGACTGAAAACAAAGAATAATCTAGGTGACTGGATGGCACCTTTTTAGTTCTCTTTTCATCCTGTTTCTTCCCACCGTAGATTGAACTTCGTTCTCTGCTTTTTTTTTTTTTTTTTTTTTTTTTTTTGGAAAGAGAGGACATAGCTTTAAGTCAGCACTGATTTGTGACTGTGCCCAAGGCACATCAGTGCTTCACTGTCATTGTGTTTTTAAGCTTTTTAAAATTAAAACAGTTCATTTTGGGGATGATTATGTGGCTCTAAGGTTTTGAATGTATAGTCATACTTTGATCCATTTTAAAATATGTTCTTAAGAGTTCCTTTGTTTACTACCTCTGTTGATAATTGAGCTTACAGCCATGAATGAGGTTTTTTGTATGATGTCATTTTTAAGCTAGTGAATGCTAAAACTATGACAGAAGTTGAGGGGAGAGAAACACTGTTTGCTGTTTTAAGAACGTTATGTAGGCACTTAAACCAGTTCCTCAACAGACCCGACCTAAGAATTCTACTATCATTGTTCATCTTGGCCCAGCTCTGGCTACCTATGTTAAGTAGCCTCATGAAGATTGTTAGTATTTCAGTTTAATTACTCTGTCCCTATTAAGTCTCAGAGGACTTAAGTAGCTTTATTTTGTTTTTACTTTTCTCTAGAATTGTCTACCTCTGTTTCATTTTTGGAGTCCTTACTTCTAGTGAAAATCAGTAGGTATTCCTTGGACCCATTGTAGAGACAGGCCATTTCTCTGTACTCCCAACACTCAGGAGGCTGAGGCAGAGGGATCGCTACGAGTTCGAGGCCAGTGTGGCATGCATAGCCAGACCTTGTCTTTAAAAAAAAGCCCATTTCTCCTGGTTTCTAGATGTCTCCTGGTAGACAGTGGAGAAGAGCAGCAGAGAATATGTGGTTTTAGGGTTAACATAACAGAGTTTTTGCAGCAGTTTCCTCAGCAGGATGAAGATTGAGAAGTGGCTAAGTAGTCTTGAAACCCCTTTGCCTAGCCATTTTTATGCTTTTCATCAGTTAAACCTTTAAATTGAATGTAATCTATAGACTGAGATCCCATATGATAACTAGGTGTCCTCTTCGGTGTTTCTTTTCACTCAGGTCAAGTTGACATGAAACTTGAGGCAAATTTTCACTTAAGATTTTATTACCAGCTATTAGAAAATAATAGCACTTGTTACTGTTCTAGCCAAGAATGAGGAAAGACATAGACAGATTGCCTCCTTTATATGGTTGCTTTGTTTTATTTATTTATTTATTTATTTTTGCATTATCCTAGTCACGTGCAAATTTATAACTTAATCATTCTTCCTCAAGAATTGAAAATGTTTAAAAATTGCAAACTGGGTAGATTCAAAACAGCTACACAAATATAAGGTAATACTATTACAAATTGAACTGATTGTGATTCTTTTCCTTTTCTTTCTTCAAACCTCACTTGTTTTTATGAACATTAGCAAATAATCTGTAGTCTGGATCCTTTCTTCATTGGATAATTCACAAACCACTTTCACTCCAGCTGTCCACCCAAATAATAAAGCATTAACTCTGCTTAGGTTACTGTCAGATATATTTGGAAAGAAACTTCACTTGAGTAAAAGCTAGCATATTTAAAAACACTCAGAGATCCACTTTTTAAAATTTGGTTAATTTTATATCTGTGAAAGAATACGATGCTAGGGAACAATTAGCATCAAGCAGGTAGACTTGAGATGTTGATGTCGTGTTTAATAAAGTTTCCTGAGAGCTTAGCAGTCAAGGCACTGAGGCAAAAGAGGGTCTCTTGAGGAAGAGCAATGGAATAAAAAACTTTTGGAATTAATGTTTAGGATCTCAATCGCTGTCGTAATTAGGAAAATGAAACATAATAGGGAATTTACCAAACATAACAGCAATTATTATTATTTTGTACCCCTTCTTGACTTCTTCAGAAACCAGCATTTAGAACTATCTCCCTTCACAGATGAGAGGCTAGAGTCCCTGATAATTGAAACATGTAGTTTCTAATCTGGGTGGAGTTGGAGCATAATAGGCTAGCCTGTCTCTACATTCAAGCTGTTTTCTTCTAGAGAAAGGCTGACCTTAAATTGGACACATGAGTGGAGTTTTTCTTAGTATTTCTTGCATTCATCTACTGGGATACAGTATTGGAGAATTGTGTTAAAGGAAAAAACTATACTCCCCCAGTCCTTTCTCCTAGTTATTGCATACTAGAGGATAATGGTTTGGGAATTTGGCACAGGGCATTTTTTTTTTTTTAAGTAGAAATTTCCAGTTCCATTTACCTCATAGAGCTGCTGGGACTAGGGTAGATAGCAGTGATAATCCATTTATCATGATGATGAAACAGATTTTAAACCTGATAATAGCTTACTGTGTTGGGGTAAAATGCTTGTATGTTGCACATATGTGTATGAACTTCATGTTTTAGAGACCAACTCTTAAATTTATGAGAGATTTATTGTGAGGATCTACATTTATCTGGATTTCACCTGTAATTGGCCTCACAGCTGCCTGAGATCAGAAGGTTTTTCATGATCCATTTTTACCCTGGATCAGCAGGCTTAGAAACAGGTTAATCGGCTATATCATCCTCTTGGACTTGAAAAATTAGACAGCCAATAGACTTTTACCACTATGTTAGTGTGCAAGGGAGACTTTTTGCAGCATATGCAGATTTGCTCTGGGATTTTTACTATAGTTTCTGGACTTTTGGGGACTATGCTATTTTCCTGTGTGAACATCTTCATCCTTCTCATTTGAAGCAGAATTCGAAGTGGCTAATGCAAGGAATGCATTAATGGGAAATATATTGGCCTTATGATGAAGATAGTATCACTGAGAGATAAGAAGTACAAATCTTGGTGCAGACCAGGTACTCTCTTTTTAAATTTGCATGTCTTTGGTCCCGAGTCTACCATAATTAACTATGTGTCACAGCTATGCTGGTGGCTCAGAAACTATAGGACAGAGAGCCTCCTACAAAACCAAAAAGAAATTTCACTTTCCTGCCATTATAATTCTTCCATGACTTTATTCACTGTAGATGTTTTACTAGTGAATTTTGATGATTCCCTTGTGTGTGCATACTTCGGAAATCTGGATTTATCTAAACAAGCTGCGTGTGGACTTGGAGTTTTGGTGTTAGAGTTTTCAATTCAAAGCCCAGTCCAAACTGATCTAGATTCAAGTCCACATACTTAAGGTGGCTTCCTCAGGTCTTGTCCCAGACCACACTGGTGGCCTTGTTTCTAGAGGCAACCTTTTAGAGGTGAGGTATAGAAGGTAGTGGTCATTAAATGCAGTGCAGGTTTATTTTCCTGAATATGGTGTTTAGGAAGTCAGATGTTCACAGGATCTAGCAAAGCCAGCAGTGGAGAGTTGAGGATATAGAAAAGTAGGCCTAAAAGTAGGCCTTATGCTTTTGCTAATTGGTCTGTCCTGGTGCTATGGCATATCACAAAAGACTGTTGGGAAGGGGGAATATGTAAGCCACACCCTTGCTGGACAAGTCTTCTACACAGTGAAGTGCAGACCTGAGCCCTAAGGAGCAAAGGATGATGACTATTAAAATGGTGCCACCGTTGCTCATGGGGTTTGATATGCCTGTTCTCTGGATGTGTGGAAATTCAGGTCAAGGATTGTTTTACATGGTTTGTTCATTCTAATTGCAGGCCTAGCTTGGCAGAATGGAAGCAGTCAAAGAGTGCTGAAAGGAAGAGGGCAGGCTTTTGGGGCAAATCAAGTCACAAAGCAGATGACCTAGGGAGGTCATAAAGCTTAGGCAAAGTTAAAGCTGGACAGTTCGTAGCTCCTTTTGCACAGATCTCTGGGGAAGGTGTATGAGTGTTTCTTTTGAGATTTTAAGTGCTCATTTCTTTTCCTTTCCTTTTTTGGTTGAATATTCTCTAAAGACAATCAGAGGCCTGCCAGGGAAGGACTCCTGGCTGGTTCCAGCACTGTCCTTAGGCCTCTTTCTAATAGTAACTTGTTGGAACTGATGCACTTTGTTTAATGTATTTTGCCTATTTTTTTTTTAAGCTGCTTGTTTGGAACGAAATGAAATGCTTACTACCTTGTATCTTTCTTGCTTGCTGTTTTTTCTCTTAATTTTAAAGTTATGCATTGAAGATAAAATACACGTAAGCAGAAATATGCGCAAGAATACCTATTAAACTAACTCCCATCATTTGGTGGTATAACATCAAAGGATTAAAACCAAAACACACCAAAACTATTTTGGATGAATATTTGTGTATTTTTCTTTGCTTTATTTTTCAAAAATAACTTTGTATAAACTTGTAGTGTATTATGATAGTTAAGAGCAACTTTAACTTCATTTTGCAGATTTGACAGTAGGGAGGGCATTTTGGCCAAAATATATTCAGCAAAATTCCGGGGGGAGCCTCAGAGAATCATTTCTGAATGGGTGAGAAAGTTCCTTTCTACTTTAGTAAAATTGCAGAATGCTTTCCCCCTCCTCTTTCATCCTTTTCCCTCTGGATTTAGATACTTTTCATTTCAGCTCAGGAAAGGTAGGAACAGCAGAATCCTCCACAGTGACCTCTCTCCTGACATTGGGGATTCTGCCTTTGAACTCTAAAGATGATTCTTGTTCTCTATGGGCCTTAAGGATTCTTCCACATCTGGATGTGCAGACAGGGCCTTTTCCAAAACTTCATTTTTGAGCCCATTGTGCAATTTTCCTTGAGCTATCTGTGTCTTTGAGCAAGTAAGAGTCTCCTTATTCCCAATTAGTCTCCTCTGCTTTAAGACATGTCCTCTGGTTTGGTTCTCTCTAAACAAGTATTGTTAATTGTTGAGCATCCTCATAAGATCCTTCTTGGTTTTGAAAGATAATCTTCTCTTATCCATTTATTTTCTTAAACTGATTTTCTGTATTTGCCCATGGTCAATATTTGTGAAGAGTTTTAAAATTTATAAATTAAACTTCGATTTAATTTAAAAGGTATTTTTGTTGCATGTTATCTGTGTCAGACACTGTGTTGGATTCATGAGTGAATAAAAACCAGTTCATGTCTTCAGAAAGCTCACACTCGGTTGTAGGAGAGAGACATTTATAGGTGTGTAATTTAGCAGTCTGGAAAGTTACAGTGGAACAGCACACCCAAGGAAATGAGGAAGCACAGTGGGGAGAATGATGTCAGGTGGGCCTTGAAGCATAAGCAGCAGTTGGCAGAGCAGAGAAAAGCTACAATGCTTTGCAGAGACACAGGTGAGAGTGTACTGTAAGATAGCTGGAGAATCGCCTTTTTGTCCTCTGGCTAATCAGGTTAATATTCCTGTCAACTAAGAAACTTTTTGGATAGCATTTAATCCTCTTATGAAATTGGGATTTCTTGGCACTCTTTTATAGGGAAAATTTTCCCTAGATGTAGTATTTACAGTTTAACAAATGTAGACAGACTTGTGCCATGTGTACACTGACATGCAGCAGGAAGGGCAGGGGCTCTGGAGCACCAAGAGGTGTCTAGACAAAAGTCAGAGGGGACTAGCATCCCTAATAGAGGCAGAAAACAAGTTCCAACAGGTGGGAGTTAACATGTTCCTGCGGGCTTGAACCACCCTATGGGACTGCTCTGTGCTGCCCGATGGGACAGTCATGTATGTACCACTGGTAGTTCAGAGCCACCGGGCAGCCAGACATTTGAATTACAGCCTCTGTCATGAACATGTTAGTGTGTTGGAAGGGATGTTGAAACTGGCAAAAACTAATCATTTGTCTTTATCAGTCACATTCACATGAAGTTATATGCCCTAAGTGAACAAAGTGAGTACACATGTACACTGACTTTTCAGCCTAAATCCAGTATATTTCTAAATGAAAGCATATTGAATTCAAATCACCATTTAAATTGTATTTTGGGGGAGCTACGCATGCCCCAGCTACTCTAGAGGCCAAGAAAGGGATATTGCTTGAGCCGAGTTTGAGTTTAGCCTACACGCCACAGCAAGATCCCATCTTAAAAAAAAAGTTGAAAGGGGGGGGGGGATGGGGGCTTTACTGACTCGAATTTCCTGTCTGTGGGCCAGGGAAGTAGAAGGACACCAAATGTCTGGTTTGGAATGAAGGCACCAGTGCTGTCTTTTTTTCCTCAACCACCTGCTCAGAATAATCCAGCTACAGATTAATTGGGGCCCACTCCTGAAGTGCTGAATTGGAATCTCTGAGAGTGGAATCCAAGCATATTTTTAATACGTTCTCCAGGATATAAATGATTTACCTTGGAGGGAAAAAGGATTTAGTCACAGACGTCCTTGCTACTGCCCTCCTGACCTCTGGAGCTCGAGGTCCCTGGCTCGCATTCTGGTCTGTGAAGCCCGGGCTCACCTGGTCTGTCTACCTGCAGACCGAGACCCACGACCCCCGCCCACTCGTCCTGGCCTGAGCCCCGCCCCTCAGGGGAGAGCAGGGTCCGCCCCCACGCCGGGCCGGACCAATCAGGTGCTGTGATCTCAGACGTCGGGTTACGCGCGGCGCCGAGTTGGCCGCCGGCAGAAGGTCCCGGGCTGGGCGGTGCGGCCCCCGCAGCAGTGAGGCCCGGCGGGCCGGCGCCCAGCGCCCTCCCGCCAGGCCGCTATGCAGAGTCCCGCCGGGAACGCGAGTCGCGGACTGACGGGCGGGCCGCCCTCTACAGTTGCCTCTGGGGCGGGCCGCTGCGAGAGCGGCGCGCTCATGCACAGTTTCGGCATCTTCCTGCAGGGGCTGCTCGGCGTCGTGGCCTTCAGCACGTTGATGCGTGAGTCTCGGACCCCAACCCCTCCTCAGGCCCAAAGCTAAGAGCCACCGGCCCAGCTCCGCCCCGGGAACCCTCCTGCCCAAAGAAGTCAGGCCTAGGGATCCGGGCCCTTTGGCCGAGATGCCTTCCTCCCCCGCGAGCCCATGCTGGGCATTCCGAGACTAGAGGTCGCCCGGGTCCCCGACCCCACCGTCCTGAGTCGGGAGGAGTCTTGCCCCTCGCCACCTTACACGCCTGTCTTCCGAGATGTCAGCCTAAAATGCGTCCCGCTTCCCACCTTTTCATCATAAATTAAGGCTACCCATTGTAACAGCTTGGACCTGTGATCCCCGAGCGTGGCATCCCCCTCTCCGCTGCTTCTCAAGGGCTCCTCTTTAGCCTTTCCTTTTGCGCTTTGAACCCACGTCCCTACATCTAGTCTGATGCTGAGCTTTTTTTTTTTTTTTTTTTAAACCTTCACTCTTGGAGCGTTTGCAGTCTCTGCTTGCGTTTGAGTCCTACTACCTTGCATCCCTAGCGGTTCCTGAAGGGTATTAGGTTCCCACATTCGGTTTTCCAGGACCACTAGCCCCTGCCTTGCGGTCCTGCTCCCTCAGTTTTATTTTCCCTTGGTCATGGCAAGACCCGCCCAGACTGCCGTCTCCCCCACACCGCCTTCTTTCGAGCCTGTCTCCCCAGCAGGGCCACCTGTTTCATCTGTGTCCCAAGCTGACTTTAAGTTGCATCTCAAGCTTCCCTTGGCTGTTCCTTTTCCCAGCCCACTTTTATTATGTATATATTGAGTTTCCTTCTTTACCGTGAAACTGAGGCAACCTAATGACTTAAAGGAGGAGTCCCCAGAGAGTTGAAGGAGGTCTCGAAATCCCTGTGCTGTAACCAGGGGCACTTCTTTGGGAGTTTTTAATGAGAAGTAGTCCCAGGAGGCCCTTGTTGCCCAGTGTGCCCATGGTGGAGGGGAGTCATGTGTGGCTTAGGTTTTGGGGGTGGGCATGTTGTTTTCTTAATACACACCCTTCTCCTTGTTAAAGTAACTGGAAGCTTTGTGTGGCACATAGGCCTAGGAGTACCCTGTGATTGTGTTTTGGGTGAAGATAAGGCTATAACTGCCTGTACAGAAGCAGTAATTCCAAAATGACTTGTTCTCAAAACTTCCCCACTGTGCTCTGTGAGCAGAGCAAGGAATTCCAGCAGAGTGTACTCCTTTGTTGGCCCCAGGGAGGGCCCAGGCAGCTGTGTGCAGCTGTCTTGTAGGGTCTCATTTACCTTGCTTGTTTATAACAAGGTTTTTTGGAGGTGAATTTTCTCAGGCTTCAGGGGACCCTGGAGAGGCTCTGACCTTGGCTACTGCTTTCTTCTAGTTGCCTGGCCTTGTAAATCCTGCAACAAGTGCCCAACTTTTGTGTTTGCCACTTTTTCTTTCCTTTTTAGTCTGTACTTGCCTTACTGTTTTCTCTGCTGAGCAAATACTCACTTATTCCCACAACAGTTTGTGACAGCTTAGCCAAATTCAGTTGCTAATTTGGGAGTATGTATTGTGTGTGTGTGTGTTTTGAAGATGTTGTGAGTAGGGCCATTTCTATCCTACTTCTGTTAGCTCCAGCTAGCCTTCCTTTACTCTGGAAGAACTACAGATTTAATTTGGGGAGGGAGGAGGTACTAGGAATTGAACTAGGGTTTCACACATGCTGGACAAGCTCTCTGCCACTGAGCTGTATTCTCAGCCCTGGTTTATTTTTTATTTTGTTCTTTGACCAGAGATTCTGTAGCCTAGCTAACTGTTATGGCTTGTATCTAGATAACCTCCCAAAGCCTCATGTGGTCATAGGTGAAGCTTTTCAGAGATGGCTGGGTCTAGAATGTGATGTTGGGATTAAGTGTGTGGTGCTGGGATCAAGGGTGTGTGATTACTAAATTAGTCCGCCGATTGGTTTGGCATAGTTCTGGGAGTGGATAATCGGAAGGCTCTCCCTGGGCATGAGTGCTGCTTAGATAAAATATAAGGGACAGAAAGAAGGTTGTTGTTAGTCTCTTGCTGCTTCTTCACTACTTCGATGCTTTCTGCCTGCCACGATCTGTCCACTGTGATGCCCCCCTGCTATGCTGCCCGGCCTTGGAGCCAGCCGATTATGGACTGAAACCTCTGCAAACTGTGAGCCAAGATAAACCTTTCCTCTTTAACTTTGGCTGCTGGGTATTTTGTCTTAGCAATGAAAAAAGTAACTAAGACACTAAAAGTAACTAAGACACTAAACTGTGGCTGTTTTTGTGGGTTTGATTGATGTTAATGGCCTGCCTTATCCTCTCTAGGATTTGGCACTTGTAATTCAAACAGGGAAATGTGATTATGACAGGGCAGAGTTGCTCACAGCTGGTAAGTGTGCCTGGTTGAATATGTTCAGAGTGCAGATGCTTCCCCTTGGAATCTTTGGGGACGTGCTCAACTCTTATTTAATTTTCATTGCTAGCATATGTACAAATTTCTTTGTGGCTAGTGCTTTCTCTCTGCAAAGACTGGATAAGAAAGTAGACTCTTGCTCAATGGAAGTCTTGATGTGAAAGGGGTTTGTGGAAGTGGCTGGTAGATCCAGGGACAATGTAGGGTAGGAGTGATGAAAAGAAGAATTGGGAAGCCCAGAGCTGCTTCTGCCCTAGACCCAGAAATGGAGATGAAAACAAGGCCCTCATTACTTTACCTAGACACAGAAAGAGCAGGGCAAGGTGATGGACTGTGGACCTGGACAAAATCCCACTGGTGGGACTCAATAGGGGAAGTGCCTTTCTTATCACTCAAATTCCATGGTCTGGTTGAAGTAGAACTGTGAGGCTTTTCCTTCTTGAACTGCTGGGAAGAGGAAGCAATCCCTAAGAGTCTGCCTTACACCTTGGAGTACACTTTGCTGAGGAAGTGGAAGGGGAGTGAGATAGCAATCTCAAGGAAGTGAATCTGTCAGCTCGTGGGTGCTCTCTTCCTAGTCACACAGCCTGCTTTGTCAGTCTGGCCCAGCTACAGGAGGTAGAGGGCCAGGCTCCTGGGTAAGTGTCCTCCTGGCTGCCCTTGAGGGAGGAAGGGCTTGGTTTGTTAAGATGAGGTCATGCCATCCTTTATCATCATCTTCAAGCACATTTTAAATGCCACTCAGTCTGTTCTGAGCAGTTTAATAATATCTGTCCTCTTTGAGGCCGTAGTCTATTCCCCTTCCAGGTATCTGCTTCCCCCACAGCTGTGGACTCTGCCTGTCTTCTTGGAATGCTTCTCAGGTCTAAGGGCAGGAACTAGTCTGTTTTCCTGCTAGACCAGGTCCGTCTGTAGGTGATGAAGCCACTTCTCTACCATACAACCTGAGATAATCTTCCTCACTTCATGTTCCTGATTTCAGTGAATCCTCAAACCACAGTGTTTATGTGCCTTTATCTACCTAGAACCCCCCCACACACACACACTTACCAGTTGCTTCATTTTTTAGCTGGGGAGTTTTGTCCTGGAGGAAGATGTCACTCATATCTTAACAGCCGTGGGGAGAATTTTGAGTCTCACAAGGATTACCACCCTGGCACTCTGAAAGACTTCTTGCTTTATATGTGGGGTTTTATAGACTCAGTCCAGGCAGTTGTGAGCATGTATGCCAGGTTCTGTATGTAGCCTATTTTTCAATCTACATGAACATGCAGACAATGACAGACTACCATCCACTGACATATCCTGATGTCAATATCACCTTGTTAATTAAGTTGGTGGGCTTCGCAGAAGGTCCAGCTAAGGAGCCCTTTGTGTACAAGGAAAGCCAAGCAAACTCAGATGCCAGCTTATTAGGTCACTTTCTGCTCTGGGTCTTCTGGAATGTCACGCAAGTGACTGGTTGTCTGCACAAAAAGAAACACTTTCAATGAGAGGGCTTGGTTGTGCTCTGTCTGTTAGGCAGTTCCTCTTGTTTTGGTAGCTTTGTCTCTCATCTGTGACTCAGTGAAGCCACTCAGACCAGAGCCGCAGCAGAACAGAGCTGAGCAGCCCTGGAGCTCAGCAAGTTGTTCCAGTGTGGGGAAGTTGCCCAGCCATCAGCCAAAGGTCACCATTGGCCCGTGTGTATGTTGGCCTTCGTGGGTGTTTACTCGCACAGCTTGTGAGTGCAAAGCAAACTCAAGCCTCCTTTACCATGCAGTTGGAGTTCTGGGTGAAGTGTGGAGAGAATTGGCTTTTAAGAAAACAAGGATTTGAGAGCTTGGATAAATCTGCCGGCCTATTTTCACGTCACAAATATAGGGACCAGCAGGCTGGCAGAAATTTGTTCGTGTGTACAGGAACAATGCCAGCACTTAGAAGTACTAGCCTTTTTCCTGTGGCCCAAAGTAAAATCACAAACCAGTCCACATAGCTTTTGAATCTTAATCTCTGGAGAGAATACCTGTTGTTTTCTGTCATGTTGAACTGACTTCTCTGCATCTTCTGTGTTGGTACAGCCTTTTCTACGATCACCACTCCCACTCCCCACCACAGTTTTTATCTCAGAAAATGTCAGGCACGCAGGAAAGATGAGAAACATTACAGAGAACACCTGTCTGCCCTGTGTCTAATTCAGCGATTGTTTGAATTTTGCGACATTTACTTTATCTCCTTTTTTGTGTTTTTATTTGTTTGTTTTTGGGTTTTTTTTGGAGGCAGGGCTTGGCTAGTTGAAAGAAAGTTGCAGTCTGTCCCATGTCACATGTCATCCCTAAGTACCTCAGCTAACTCTGCTAAGGACAGTCTCCTCCTACATAGCCATAATCTACATAACCAAAAAGAATTAAGAATACAGTAACTCCATTATATCATTAAGAATACAGTAACTCCATTATATCACCTAACATACATTCCATATTCACCTTTCCCCAAATATCACAAGTCTTTTATCACTAGAGTTTTTAAAAACTGATCGAGTCAAGGTCCATACATTATATTTGGTTATGATTTGAAGTCACTTTTGTTTCTGAAAGAATACACACACACACGCACATACATACACTACACAGACACACCTTTGTAAAATTTTATTTTATTTTATTTTATTTTTATTGGTGGTAGTGCTAAGGATCAAACCAAGGGCCTCACTCATACTAAGCAAGAGTTCTATCACTCAACTAATCTCCAGCCTGTTTGCCCTACCCCCCTAGTCTTGGAGTCTTGTTTTTAAATATGTTGACTCTTGCAAGAGTCCTGGCTGCGGGTTAGGAAAATTGTCTCACATTCTGGAGATGTCTCTATGTGTCATTGTTGTGGAGTTCGAGTTGTTTCACTGATCCCTGTGTTTCTTCACTTCGGTCTGGAAGAGGATTAGATTCTGAAACTTTTTTCCATAGCAAGAACACTCCATAAGCAGTGCCCTGTGTTTCTTGTTTCATCCTACTGGGAGGCACAGAAATTCAGGCTGTCCCACTATTGGTAAGGTCAATGACTTAGAGGTGAAGGGAGGAAGACCCCCACCAATCTCTCACTTGTAAAGGCACATTTCCCTTTGACAGCTAATAAATGATACCCTGTTCCTCAGTTACCTTTCGCCCAATGATCGCCTCCTCCTGGTAAAATGAGAAAACCCAGAGATGGCGTCATTGGAGCTAGAGCTCAGAACTGAAGCCATCTGTCTCTGGGCCCAGCACCCACTCCGTAAAATGCTAGTGTCCTTTCTTCCCTCTGGAGTACCAGCCTAGGCAGAGGAAGGACATTCCTTTTTTTTGTCCCAGGCTGGTATTGTGCCAGCAGGGTAGTGTTGTACAGGCAATGTTAATATGCTGGCTGGCTCGGGATCTTTATTTTTAGAAAGTTTTTAGGTTTTCTAAATGCTGATTTATTTGGTAGCACTTATCTATTATGAGTATCTGCTGTCTTATTTATAATAAAGCTTCATTAATTTTGGGTAAAATCAAGGCAAGAAGGAGTTGTCTGAATTAGGGGACAATCTGAATTATAGAAAAATTTCATCAAATACATTTTTTAGATTGTTAAATGCCTCTGTTAGTCAAGGGTTGCTGTATGAGGGCCTATCAAAGCTCTGCTGCTTTAATGATCTTTTAAAAATCATTTGCAATCAGAATAATATTTGCATGCAGGTGAAGTGCTGAAGTTTTAGAAGAGGTTAAAAACAGCAAGATCTCTGACTGTAGAGCCAGTCCAGGCTTCCATTTCCTCTTCACCAATAGTGAAGTGCCCTTGAACAATTGATGTGTTTCTCAGAGCTTCAGTATCTTCCCCAGTAAGTTGATGATAGTAGTTTTTCTCCTCTTGGGCTGTGGAGATTAGGAAGAATGTCTATAAGGAAGGTAGAGCAGTGTCAGACACCCAGTAGGCCCTCCATGAGACTATGGGAGTGTTATGGTTTGGTTCTAAGATGTCCTCCCAAAGGCTCATGTATTCAGAGGTGGAGCTTTTGGAAGGTGGTTGAATTGTGAGGACTCTAATTTCATCAGTGGGTTAACCATTGATAGGTTCATAACTTGATGGCATTATTGGGAGGTGACAGAATTTTGCAGGTGGGACCTAAATGAAGGAAGTAGAGTCATGGGGGTGTGACCTTGGGGATCATATCTTTTTCTTTTTCTTTTTTCTTTTTTTTTTTTTGCGGTAGTGAGGGTTGAATCCAGGACCTTTCCACTGGTCTACATCCTCCACCCTTGTTTTACTTTTTGTTTTGAGACAGGTCCTTGCTAAGTTGGTAAATTGCCCAGGGTGGGGGGTCCCACTTGTGATTCTCCTGCCTCAGCTTCCCAGAGTGTCAGGATTACAGACATGTACCACCATGCCAGGCTTGGGGACTATATTTTGTTCCCTGACCTTCCCTTCTGGCTCTCTTGCTCTTTTTCTGCTTCCTGGCTGCTGTGAGGTGAGCGACTTTCTTCTACCACACCCATCCACTATGAAATCTTTGCCTTGCCCAAAGGCCTAGAAGCAGAGGAGCCAGCTGACCATGCACTGAAACCTCCCAAACTGTGAGCCAAAACAAACTTCCTCCTTTAGGTTGTTCTCAGCTAGTTTGTCACAGTGTTGAAAAGCTAACACAGAGCATAATGTCATCCTTGTTATTACAGTATGTGCATTCAGGGGTCCTGCAAAAGTTTGTAGCTTACTTTCTGAATTAGGTGAAGCATTTCTTTTTTTCTTTTTATTTTTTCTTGTTTGTAGAATTTCTTTACCTTTAGCCCTCTTTATAGAGTGCATAATGTAAAACCTTTAATTTAACCAGCAAAGTCATTGTGAATTCTGAATGAGCAAACGAGGTGGCTTCAGTAGACATCATAACCTTCTTTTGTGGGTCTTGAGAGGGCAGTGAGTAGACTGAGTTGTGCAGTTCCCAGGTGGCAAACTGCATTCAAGTTACTGGCTTTCTTTCACCTATGTCCATGATAAAAGTTTTGTGGCATTGGCCACTAGAGCTGGCCTCTTTCTGTAGTTTGCTCTTCATGAGTCCCCTGTGTACTGACTTTTATGCTCAGCACTTGATGTACTCACAGGAACCCAGGAGAGAAGGGGTTATTTTTATTTTGTAAATAAGGAGAGTGACTTGTACGAAGCTTACTGGTTGGTAGGTGCAGAGAGGTAGAAGCTAAGTGAGGGCCCTCAGGCTCTGGGCACTTCCTCTCTTTCTTCTTGATTTTTCCATCCATTGCTCACACAAGTGCACTTTCTGATTAGTCTCTATCTGTGGCTACTTCACTTCATTTTTGTCTCTCTTAACTGCTCTTACCCTCTTTCATAATTGTCTTTTATGTCCAAAGTATTATCTGGACATTTGGATCCATTTATGGTTATTGATAGCATTAAAATATAAATTCGAAATGACTTTCCAATCATTTCATGCACATATGAGATATATCTTGGGTTTACAGAAAACTGGCCTAGCCTTTGTGGAGGTTTCCTTAGCTGGGTAGAGAATGGTGATCCTACCCACAGCTGAGGTCTAGGGCAGTGATGGCAGAACTTTCAGAGTTTTCAGTGATAACAAACAGCCCACTGTGGCATATGTACCGTAGGTCTGTCACCACTGATCTGGTGCCTGAGTAGCAGAGGAGGGGATCTCCAGAGTGCTGTGTTGTTTAAGGTTACCTGCTGATTTTTATAGAATTTGTTTGCCTGTGTGACTCTGTGTTAGTCAGTTTTTCATTGCTGTGACAAAATACCTGAGAAAAATAATCGAAAAGAGGAAAGATTTATTTTGGTTCACAATTTTAGAGATCTTGTCTATACTCACTTGGCTCCATTGCTTATGCACTGTGGTAAGACAGAATATCATGGCAGGGAGCATCATGTGGAGGAAAATAGCTCATCTCCTAGTAGACAAGAGGCAGGGAGAAAGCAAGGAAAGAGCTGGGGACAAGATAGCCTCTTCCTGGGTCTACCTCTAGGTACCTGCTTCCTCCAACTAGGCCCTATTTCCGAAGTTTCCAGTGCCTCCCAATAATGCCATCAAATTAAGAATCTATCCATTTATGAGGTCACGAGCCAGTCGCTTCCTGAAAACCCCACTTCTGAACATTTCTGCATTGGAGATCAAGCCTTCAACCAAATACTGAGCCTTTTGGGGACAGTCTAGTGCTAACCATCATAGACTATAAGGACAATCATTAATAATTTTAAGTTTTCCCTTAAAACTTTTCCCGTGAGTCATTCTAAGTGCAGTAGTAGTTAATGAGCCTAACTACACTAGTGAGTTGGCGTTTTGGACCAGATTATTTGTTGTTGGGGCTGTCTTGTGCGTTTTAAGTGTTTGGCAGCATCCCTTGCCTCTGCCCACTAAACACCAGTAGCAACTCCCCATTGTGACAACGAAACATGTTCCCCACACATAGCCTAATGTCTCATGGGAAACACAGGAGCTCCTGTTTGAGAACCACTGCACCTGTTCAGTGTGTGCCTTACTCGTGAAGCTCATATTACCTCTAGAAGAACATAGGAGAAGGTCAGTATATTGTCCCCAAAGTAAGGACAATGGGCCGTTAGGATTTGTTAAGTACTTGAGTGCAAAGTGAGGTCCCAGATGCTGCCTTGACAAAGAGCTGAGAGCCAACACCAGTCCTTGGGGGGTTTCCAGTTGGAGTAGGTTGCAGGTATGGTAACTAGACATTGAGAAGAGGAATAAAGGTTCTGCCTAGAGGCTTGGGGATGTGTCCACTTGAGCCAGTGCTGATGGTAGAGGCAATGGGAGGAGCTCTGGGCATGCAGGGAGTGTAAGGAACAAAAGGACCCTTTACAGGGAATGGGCATGTTGGTCTGCAGTGGGCTGGAGAACATGTGGGCAGAGAGCCTCAAAAAAACAGGCAGTGTGCTGAGGGGCTCACAGAGCCTTCCTTAGTTCATGTAGGTCTCTTCTACATCATACACATCAGAGGCTGTGAATGAAATTATTGACTGTCAGATCAGGGACTGCACTTATCTCATGCTCCATTTGGAGTGTTTCTTTGAGAAAATTTCTTTTTCTGTGCATGATGGTACATCCCTACAATCCCAGCTACATTGGAGCCTGAGACAGGAGGATGGTGATTTGGAGACCAGCCTGGGAAACGTAGATAACATCTCAAAACTAAAAAAATGTAGCTCAATGTGAAGGCCCTGGGTTCAATTTCCAGTGCTGCAAGGTCAGGGCAGGGTTGGGGGAAGGCATCTTTCCTTCCTTTTTTTTTTTTGAGGAAAGGTCTTGCTATATAATCCATCTGACCTTGAACTTTCTGTGTACCCCAGGCTGCTCTCAAATTCTCAGTCCTCCCACCTCAGCCTCCCAAGTGCTGGAGAACCTTTCTTTCAAAGCAGTTTTATCACAGTGCTTCTTTTAGATCTCATGTACTTCCCCAAAGAACATATACTACAATATATGTATCTTTGAGGCTGTGAAAGAATGGGGGCCCAGTGCCCTGTTAGCCCCCTGTCTTGTTGGCAGTTCCTTCCAGTAGACTCTGGTAGCTAGGTGGGGTCAGCTTGCTTGAGGGGACAAGATAGCTGAGCCCAGGCATGTCACCCTGACAGCCACTCTGAGTGGCAGGTATTTCTACCTTATACATGAGGAAAGTGAGTCACAGAGGGGTTGAGTAACCAGTTCAAGGTTACATTGCCAGTAAGCAGGAGAGCCAGGCAATTTGGCGCTAGAGACCTTGTTTTAGGTAACAAATGAAGAGGCTTTTATTATTAACTAGCTTTTATTGACTGTCCACCACATTCCACAGAGGTGTAGGGAAAGAAGAGACACTTCTATCCCTGGTTTTTTATTTCAGCTTTGATTCTGTACAGCTCTCAGAGTGTGATCAGAGTCATGCCATGCTGCACAAGTCCTGGGAGCTGCTGCCACTTACCCTGAGAGTATGGTCCGAGGCCTTGGTAGGATTGGGCTTTGCTACAGAATGTCTCTGTAACTCCATTTGTCAGCATATTTTGGAAATGCTGTTCCTTCTCTTACCAGGAAGCTGGGCCCTGATGCAGCAAGAAACCAGCTCCTCACTTCCTTGGTCCTCAGTTCTGTGTGCCCTTGATTAAAGAATTCAGTCAAGACACATAGGCTGTGCAGAAGTCTAGGTAGAATGTATTGGAAAGTAGATATAGAGAAAGTTCTCTTTCAGGCGAGAAGGCAGGCAGCACCATGAAGGCATCTGTACCAAGTGCAAGTTTGGGTGCCTTTTTTTGCACTCAAGAGTTACTCTTGGGGTCTGGGGAACTAGGGTAATTACAATGTTTATCACCATTTTACTTAAAAATTCCTTAGGGATTGAAAAGTGTCTCCCTGTCGTTTTTAGGTGGTCAGTGTTTCTTTGGGGGCTTTAATCATGTAAGAAACTTACAGAAGATTAAGTTCTTCATTTAAACCAGATCCCAGTCCAAGGCAGGAGGGTGTTTAGAAAACATTTCCCTTCCTGATACATTGGGTTGTAGGCTATGGCAGCCAGGAATGCAGTATGCCTTGTTCTGGAGTTAGATAACCAGATGACCAGGTATCAGAAGGAATGTACACAATGTATAACGTGAAGGTGTCATCGTCCTCTGAGATCACTTTGGATAACTGGTAGTGCACGCTATTGTGGAGCCCCACTTCGTCCCTCAGGCCTTCTAATGTCTGACTATCTGTCTAATACTACCACGGCAAGACTGTGGGCCACTGAAATTGCCTTTGTGCCTATGAGGAAAAGACCTCTCCCCCAAGTTACTGTAGTCCCGTCTTATCAGCAGACATGCCTTGTTCGTTCTAAGGAGCAGGAGCCGGGCCGAGGATGGGGTGCCATGCAGGAAAGGAATTGTGGAGGAAGAATGGAGAAGTCGAAGGCACTCAGCCAGGGTTCTTGCCTTTAACCCTTCTTTTAAAGACCTGTTGGAAGGTATTGTGACTTTTCCTGTCACTGATCATAGACGAGTGTTAGGAGGTTTCATGATTTTTAAAATTTTCCAGTTCCCAAAGTTGTATGCAGAACAAGTTGCGACACATGTAGGGTCAAACTTAGGTGTTTTTATATGTTCATCTTTCTCAAAAATATTCTTTTCCCTCCAGCTTTTGTTCTGGTCTGTGGGCTTTTCTAGGCCTCTTAAGCTTATCTGTATTCTTCACAGGTTTTTCCATTTTCCTATAAGACATTTTCAGTTACTAATATGAAATGTAGAGAGGAGATGGTCAAAATGCATTTAAAACCAGTTGAAACCCAGCTGCGGCACCTGTCAGGTTCTCCTGGCCAGACTGTGTGCAGTACAAGTGTCTTGGCTGAGCCTAGACAGGGCATTCGAGCAGAATTTCTATCTGGGTGGTGAGTTTGGGGCTGAAATACTTGCCATTCATTACAGAGAGCAAGGGGCCTTGCACTTGGCATGTGTGACAAGTGGTCACCTGAAGAGAGTGGAGTGTGTGAAGAAGCATGTGTAACATATGTGGCTGTCCTTGTTTGCCAGCTTTGCGACTGGGTATCTGACTTTTGGCTACCAGCAGATTCCCAGTCTGCTGTAACCACAGCTGCCCCCACTGTGGTCTGAGCTTTGCAGCAAACTGGGATCCAGAAGCACAGGAGAGGCCAGAGATGAGGGATGCACATTGGGGTCTTACAGACACATTTTTCTGTCAAGTGTCCTGATTTTATAATTCGATCCTCAGATTTCTCTGTGAGAGATCCTATCAGTTACTGGCCAACATCATCATCATCATCATCATCATCATCATCATCATCATCATCATCATCATCATCATCATATTCTGAAGTTAAACAGGGATGTTTTAAATTGCCTGTTAGTCCATTTAGCAGATTACGTATTAATTTTTTCTGTATGTGTTTAAATAAGTAATTTACTAAGCCCCCAAAATGGGGAAATATCTTCAAGAAAACATCCAGCACATGTGCTATATAGTCTTGCTGGAGAGCTAGGCTCAAGTGTCACTCTTGCAAATGGGACAGTATTCTGGGTACAACCATTTTAGAGTGGGATCTTACTGTCCTATTAACAGAGGTCTTCATGCCAGGCCCGTGTGGACAGTAGCTCAGGCTGATTTTGGTCTGGGTGATATAGGCATAAGGGCATGGGAAGTGGTAAGGGGACACTGTGCAGAGGTGTTTGCCAGCCCCTGCTTCATTGCCTGGGAACTGCTGAACCATGCCATGGAGTTCCTCAGTTCTTGCTCCACTCTGGCTGAAGCTGCTGTGATGTTACATGGTGGGGCCTTCTTAGCCTGGATTAAGGCTATGCCCTAGTGACTTGCAGGACTGCCAGGCTCCTGGGCCCACAGTCCCCATCCTCTAGCAAGAACTCTACTTCTCATTGCATCCACCATGGTCTGGGCCAGGCACAGCCATCGTATTATCAGATGCTGAAATGCAGCAAGATGCCCCAGGCTCCCCTTCTCATAGTCTCTGTTCCTACCTCCTTTCCTTACCCATGTTCCTCTTTCCTGCAAAAGCATTGTCTTCTCCTCACATCGACATGTCATATCCATCTTCCAGGAAACAACCTTCCCTAACAACATTAGCCCATCTTCTTCTTTGAAGTCTGTAAGGCATCCAGTCTGTGCTAGACAGGGAAGGCTCTTGCTTTGCTCTGCCTCTCTTTCTGCCCGGGTCTGATCTGCCTTCCAGGCCTACGAGGCCTGCAAGGCATGTGGTGAAACAGACAGTGCTTGGGGAAGTAGTCCAGGCCAAGTGTGCTCCTGAGTAAGAGGTCTTGGATGGTGGGAGGAGACTGTGTGATCTTTGTCTTTTCTGTGTACTCACAGTAGCATGTATTTTCTAAGGACATAGGCATCTTTTTGGTTGCACTGTACAGTGATCAAAACTCAGAAACTTGCCAGGCATGATGTTGGACACCTGTAATCTCCCACTTCGGGTGGCTGAGACAGGAAGATGAGTTTGAGCCCAGCCTAGGCAACTTAGTGTCTTAGTGAGACCCTACCTCAAAATCAAAAAGGGCTAGGGCTGTACCTCATCATGAAGGCCTTGGGTCCTCAGGAAATTTAACATTACTATGTTACCCATAGCTCATACTCAAATTTCATCAGTCACTTGAATATTGTGATAGCTGTTTTTTCCTGGTCCAAGGTCACATGTAACCATGTCTCTTCCATCTCCTTTAGTCTGGAATAGTTCCTCAGCCTTTCTTTATCTTTCTTAGCAAGAGATTTTATAGAATGCCTGATATTTTCTCATGATTACATCCATGTTGCTTGTTTTTGGCAGGGATGCTGCATAAGTGATGTGGTAGCTCCTTTTTATTTTGTTATGGCCTCCTCAGTGTGTCATAACCTGAGGTACCTGGTATTGCTTCTTTGATAACTTGGGTAAGATGGTTATTCTAGGACTCTCCCCTGTGAAGCTATAGATTTAATCTTTATAATTAATAAGTAATTTAGAGTATGTTAGGGAGTAGGGTTCTGGGTTTTGGGGATGGAACCCAGGACCTTGTGCATACTAGGCAGGCACTCTACCATTGAGCTATACCCGTAACCCCAGGAAGATATTTTTAGACTATGTAAATATAAGATCTCTGTTCAGTGTTTTTTGTAAAGCGCCCCTGGTAGAAAGGTTGGGGCCACAAATGGAGAATAAATGTACTTAGGCCAGTTTGATCTGGTAACTCTCGTGATAACACTGAGCCACATTGTAGAGCGCTCATTATGTGCAGAGTCCTCTAAGTGCTTTACATGTTGTGAGCTTTTATACCTCATGTTAGCCCTCTGAGATGGGTATCCTATTTTACACCTGGGGAAACTGAGGCACCAGGTGGTTTAAGTGATATAATGTAAGATTGTAGCAGCCACAAAATGGCAAAAATGTAATTCAAAACCAATGGGTTTAACTCTCCTGCCTGGCATGTGTAGCATACACTTGTGCTGTGTGACTCAGAATGATGCTTCCTAACTCCTGTGGGCCTCCTGCCTCCCCTGCAAGTGGAGATCTTCAACACAGCTTGATTCCCACTGTCCCTGACACCCCCTCCCTGGTTTTTCACTGAGAGCATCAGTGCAGTCTTTTCTAGCTATGATAAATGGACTGGGGAAAAGCCAAAGGCTTGCATTTTGAGATTGGAATCCAGAAGAATCTTTCCTACGTGAATACATTTGACATTTGAGCCTTCGCAAAAGTGAATGAAGAGGGGCTGGGGATTTAGCTTAATGGTTAGAGTGCTTGCCTTGCAGGCACAAGGCCCTGAGTTCGATCCCCAGCACCAAAAAAAAAAAAGTGAATGAAGAGGCTTTTGCCCATGAAGGAGTAATAGAGTTTGCCTTTCTTCTGTAAGCAACAGAAAACAGGCCAAAATCTGTGACACAGCTGTTTGCAGACATTGGACAACAAGCTGTCACAATAGTGAAGGAAAGAAAATAAGGAAGTGGTGAGCCCTGTGGTCTTTCCCCCAACAGTCCATCTGGAGACAATTTCCAGATCTCACAACAGTGGCAGGGAACCTAAACAGAACCAGGGGTCTTGCACTGAGAAGACAAAGTTGAGGAGGCCAAAGCAGCTGGAATTTGCAGGGAACACCATGGAGGAATCAGAGGAAAAACTCGAGACATCTGCTTGGGAAGATCCTCAAGACATTTGCTGAATGCTCATCTGTGTTGGGCAGGGTGAAACCCATGAAGCAAAGTGGGATTAGCTGCTGGGAAACCGTAAGCAGAACCCCTTGCAGGACGGTGAGATGCAGTGATGGTGGAGAGACCTTGTTGGACACATGGACCATGCAGTAGAGTCATGCCTTCATGTATAGTTTGAGAGAACATAGCTTAAAATCAAACCTCCATACCTGTGTTGAAAAAGAAACAAAACTCAGAGTCTCCTATTACTTAACACAGCTCGCTTGTGACATTAGGTAGGACCTGTGTGTTCTTCATGGTTCTCGGTTCCTAACTCCCTCCCTAAAGCTGGCCAGAGAAGCTAGACCTTCTCTTCCCCAAGCTGGGTCATTTCTAGCAAGCAATTATTTCTGCAGCAGCAGACACCAGCTGGGTGTCCTTTAGTTCAATTCAATTCTGCTCCTATCTCCTGGGAGATAAGATCCCACAGATGGAGGGCCTAGTACCCAAGCCTGCCCCCACTCCTTAGGTGCTGGTTGCAAGCCCCAGACTGTTTTGTCTGTGATTCTGACTGACTGGCTGTATGTACATCAAGGTTCCCACAACTTCCAAATCAGTTTCTAGTAATTTGCTTGAGTGGCTCCCAGAACTTACAGCATCATTTACTTGGGTTGCTGGTTTATAATAAAGGATTAGAAAGGATACCAATAAAGAATTACATAGGGCAAGCTACTGAAGAAGAGGCACTGAGCTTCCATGTTCTCTCTGTATATGCTGCCCTCCAGGAAGCTCCAGGTGTTCAACTGTCCAGAAATTCACCAAACCCTCTGCTTTTGGGTTTTTATGTTTCATTGCATAGCCATGATCAAACCACTGACAACTACATTGAAATCCGATTGGACCAAAAGAGTATGATTTAATGCTAATATCCTGGGTGGGGCAAGCCAGCCTGTCTGTTCAACTTCTTCAGAGGAATCTCTTCTGAAATGGGGAGAGATCTTATGATCTATAGTCACACAAGATAGGTCAAAGAATATTTTCATGGCTAGCTCCAAGACAGAAAAGTGAAGGAAGATTCGAGTTTCTGCAACCTGATTTTGGGGAAGAGAAGTTCTGGTTTCTCTGGCCTGCCTTGGAGAAGGAGTTATGAGCCAGGAAGTAGGGACAAAGATTTTATATATATATATATATAACAAAAATTGACTAGATATAAATTACAGATCTAAATGTAGAAGTGAATGCTACTATATCATTGCTAGCAGAACACATTGGAGCAAATATTTCTGACCTTAGACACTAATGTAGGCGAACATTTCTTAGGCTACAAAAAGGTTGAGCCATAAAAATATGAAAAATTGGATTTCATTTAAATTAAGAATTTCTGCTCTTCAAAACTTACTGCTAAGAAACTACAAAAGAAGGAGAGCGGCAATGAGGAGTTTGTGGTCAGAGGGTACAAAGTTTCAGCTAGAGAGGAGGAGTAAGTTTTGAGCTCTTACATAGCAGAGTGACCATAGTCAAGAGTAATTTATTATATACAGATTGAGCATCCCTAACCCAAATTCAGCACAACTTTTTAAAAATTTTTGGATTTCAGATCAGGGATGCTAAACCAGTAAATATTTCAAGTATTTCAAATATTTCAGCATATCAAAAATTCTAAATCCAAAACACTTCTGGTCCCAAGCATTTCACGTAAGGGATACTCAGCATGTATTTCCAAGTAACTAGGAGTAAATTTCATGTGTCACTACAAAGACTGGTAAGTGAAGTGATGACATGCTAATTATCTTAATTTAATCATTCCACATTGTAAACATGTATCAAAAATCACATGGTATACTCTGTGTGCATACAATTATGATTTGTCAATTAAAAATAATCTTAATTTAGAAAAGAAAAAGGCAAGCTACAAACTGGGAAAAAATATTTCCAGTATGACCATCTAAATGCTTGAAATCAGAACATGTAAAAACTTTCAACTCATTAAAAAGACAATGCAATTTTTTTTTTAGACAATGCAATTTTAAAATAGGCAAAGGGTCTTTTAAAATTTTTGTTAGTACATGTTTGAAGTATGTAATGTTTATGTTCATCTTAGGGGATAGATGCATGTACTTAACATATCTCAGTTCTTTTTATTCCCATCCCCCCCACCTCATCCCTCCATCTCTAGATTTCCTGCCTATTTGAAAAAGATCTATCTCCTTGTTTTCTGTTGACTGTCTTTTATTATCATGTATACTTTGGGCTTCTTATATAAGAGAAGTTATATAATATTTAATCTATGTGAGAATTTATTTCACTTAACATTGTGGTCTCGAGATGCATCTATTGTCTTACAAATGACTCAGATTTATCCTTCTTTATGGCAAAGTAGTACTCCATTATGTACAAATACCACTTTTTTTAAAAATCCATTGATCTGTTGATGAATATATAGGCCACTTCCAAGATTTAGCTGTTGTGAGTTGTGCTGCTCTAAACATGGGTATGCATTTATCACTGTGGTATAATGTCTTTACCTCTTTTGGGAAGATACTGAGAAGGAAAATAGTTAGGTTGAATGGAATTTCTAGTTTTAGTTTTTTGAAGAATCTCCATACTGCTGCCCACCATCGTTATATCAGTTACATTCCCACCCACAATGTCGAAGATTACCTTTTTCCCACAGCCTTGCCAGCATTTGTTATTGTTTTTATTGTTGTTTGTTTTGTTTTGTTTTGGGGTTTTTTTTTATGGTAACCATTCTTTCTGGAGTAAGATGGAATCTCAATATTGTTTTAATTGGCATTTATCTGGTGGCCAGAGATGTTGAACTTTTTTGTATATATTTATTGGTCGTTTATTTGTACTTTTTCTGAGAAGTGTCTGTTCATTTCAGTTGCCCATTTTTTGATTGAGTCTTTTATTGAGGAGATAATTTTTTTTTTTTAGTTCTTTGTAGATTCTAGATATTAGGCCTCTGTCAGAGGAGTAGCTAGCAAGAATTTTTACCCATTTTGTAGGTTTTTTCATCACTCTGTTTGCTTTGCCAAAGTGTTTTAATTTGCTGTGATTCCATTTGTTGATTCTTGATGCTATTTCATGTGCAGTTTGGGTTCTGTTTAGAAAGTCCGTCCCTGAAAATAGGCCCAGGATCTTTTGGGGAGGAGCTGCTAGGGATCAAACTCAGGGCCTTGGCAAGCACTCTACCCCTTGAGCTTAATCCTCAACCCCTAAAGAAAATACACAAATAGCGAATAAGCATATAAAAAGATGCTCAATCTAATTAGTTATCCAGGAAGTACAAATTAAAATAAAAATGAGTTAGCATGGTTTCTCTTACATGAGAAACCCAAAATATAAACAAAGAGCAAACTAAAAGATAAATAACAGGAAGTAGGAAGATAGATCTTCTCAGATATGAAGGAGATCAAGAAATGGAGGGAGGGGGAAGGAGGAAAGCTAAAAGGAGATGAAAAAAGGAATTATGATGTGTTATGTACATGTACCAACTCCATACAAGGAATGTAAACATTATGTACTACAAACATATACTAATAAAAAAAAAACACTAAAATAAAAATAATGATGGGTTATTAATACATACCCACAAGAATGGCTAAAACTGAAAAGACTGACTAAAAATACCAAGAACGGAAGAGAATATAAATTTGAAACTTTCAGAGCCCTGTTGGAAATAGAATTTTGGAAAATTATTTGAATGTTTGTTGTAAATTCCATGTTCCATACAGTCCATTTTTACCCCTAGGTCACTCAAGAGATATGAACACATGTCCATAAAAAGACTCATGCATGAATATTCATAGCAGCTTTATATTTGCCCCAAACTGGAAGCAGTCCACATGGTCATCAATGCATGAGCAGATAAACAAATTATGGTAAATCTGTACAGTGGAATAAATGCCAGCAACCTAAAGGAGTAAACCACTGATTTCTCCACCTGTGTGGCTGGATCTTGGTGCTGAATATGCTGGGCAATGGAAGCCAGAAGCAAAAGAAATCTAGAAATTCTAAAAAAAAAAATATGTCTTCTATGAAATTCTAGAAAATAAGTGAACGTACTAGTGATAGAAAGCAGATAAGTGGTTGGCTTGGGGTAGTAGATGTGGGACTGCCTGCAAAGGCACTTGGAAGAACTTTTCGAGGTGATGGGAATTATAATAATGAGGGTCACATCAGTTTATACATTTCTCAAATGTCATTGAGCGATATACTTAGTACAGGTACATTTTTGATATGTAAATTATACCTCAAGATCTAAAATAGAAAGGGAAAAAAGCCTCAGTGGTCAAGATGTCCTGTAAACTTAACTGTTTGCTCTAACTTCAGTATTCATTAAAGAAAGACAACAAAATACAAACAATAGTGTCACTAATGATAATATACTGTATTAAAAATTACTGGACAGGGGTTGGGATTCAGCTCAGTGGCAGAGTGCTTGCCTAGCAGGCGCAAGGCCCTGAGTTTGAGGCCCAGAACACCCCCCCCCCGCAAAAGAAAACAGACAAAAATGACTGGACATGAGAAGAAACAGGAAATTGTGGGGAAAGAAAGTCAATATAAGTACACCAGGAAATGACAGAGAATATAGAATCATCAAAAAGAATTTTAAAATAATTATGATGAATATGCTGAAGGTTTTAAAGAAAAATCAGATCAAAATGAGGAGTACAAAGGAACCTGTTAAGGTGAATTGAATGGAACCTCTAGAACTGAAAATGCGGTTTCTGAAAAATTCATTAGATGCAGTTAACAGAAAGTTAGACTCTCCAGAAGAATAGATGAGTGAACTTGAAAACATAACAGAAACTTTACAAATTGAAGCATAGAGAAAAATGGAAGAGTAGCAAACAGAGCCTTAAGTGACCCATGGAAAAATATCAAAAGCCTGAAGTGTAATTGGATTTCCAGAAGAGGCAGGATAGGAAAAAGCAGAAAAAATATTTTGCCGAACATTTTCTGAAGTTAATGAAAACCGTAAACTCACAGATCGAAGAAGCTAACGAACACCAAGCAGGACAAACACAAAGAAAATCACGCTAAACTACATGAAAGCAGACTTTTGAAAAGCAATAATAAAAATAAAATGGTAAAAGTAACTAGAAGAAAAAGACATACAAAGGAGTAAACATAAGACTTTAATATTGACTTTTTGTCAAATTATTCAAGCCAAAAGACAATGGAACAACATCTTTCAAGTACCAAAAGTAAAACCCTGTCAAGCTAGGATCTTGTATCCAGTGAAAAATCTTTCATAAATGAAGGCAGATTTAAAAAAAAAATGTTTAAAAGCACTTTGAATCTTCCTTATCCAAAACAAGTTGTTCTAGTTCTTACTGTGACCGCTGTAATTCAGCACCTGGGCCCCTTTATAAGTTTGATATCTTTAGTTACAATTCAATACTTAGATGTAGCTGTACCAAATTGCATGAGTTAGGGAAAAATTGAGTTGCCCTCCTAACATTAAAAAGCTCTGCCACTGCAGTAGCAAAGAGCAGAGCAGTGTGGTTTTAGGCTCCCAGAAGCCATGTGGGTAATCAGGTGATCACAGTACCTCCTGTTTATGACCCCCTTCTTTACCTCCTCCCCTGTGCTGCTGTGGCACACCGCAAGTTCCAGGTTCTGAGCCCTTCTTAATACCCTACGTGGCATCATTTAGGTCCCAGGTCCCCCATTAGCAACTTTTTCCCATGTGTGTGCATGTGTCTGTGTGTGCACATGTGCATGTATGTGTGTGCACATGAAACTCAGTGCCTCAGGTGAGCTAGGCAAGCACACTACCACTGAGCCATAACCCCAGCCCCATTAGCAGACTCTCCATTGCACTGATCAGATGCCCCTTTGGATGAGTAAGAAGCTGAATTTAGCTTAAAACAACTTTTCAGGGCTATTGAAGTACAATAGAGAGAAAGGAGAGTGTCTAGGGATAGATAGAAACATTTGTTGAGTACTTCTAGTGCCTTGTTCTTTTTTCCTACCTTGAGGGGCTCTTAGCTAAATAAGTCAACAGAGTGCACGAGAGTCTGCTCAGACTGAACTGAAGGCAAAGCAACAGCTTCAAGTTCCACCTGGAGACTCATCCATTCTGTGTTCCGTAAAAATGTTCCGAAGACTTGGAGTGTCAAATGTGGCAGCCAGCCCGAGTGATCTTTACTCTTGGACCCAAGTGATCCTTACTCCCCTGGTCTTCTAACTGTTACAGACCTCCTCTACATTGTATCCAGGTGTGTGACCAGAAGAATACATCAAAAGTGATGTCCTGTGGCATCTGAGATTAAGTTATTAAAAAGTACTGCGACTTCCCTCTTGGGCATGCTGTCTTGCTTGCTCCCTGTCAGATGACTTGCTTCCAGGAAAGCCAGCTGCTATGATTGAGGACATTCAGGCAGTCTTGTAGAGAGGCTACTGGAAGGAGCTGAGGACTACAGGCCTTGTGTGGAGCCTTCTCGGGTCCTTAGGCAAGACTTCAGATGATTCAGCCCTGACTGAGAGCTTGGCTGCAACCTGAAAGAAGATCATGAGTCAGAACTGCCCAGCTAAGCTGAAACTAAGTGTCACTGTTTTAAGACACTAAGTTTTGCAGTAATTTGTAAAACAGTGGTATGTAACTAATACAGCAAAATTGAGTATGAGAGAAGCTGAGAGACTTAATCCCTGTTTTTCAGTATGTAGTCTACTTAGAAAACAGATCGTTTGAACAAGTAACTAACTGTCCCAGGCTGGTACACTGAGTGGGCAAAGGTTGATTCTGTTAGATCTACCGGTGAGTAGAAGAGTGAGAGCTCAGAGGTTGAATTTCATCTTGGTAAGTGGGGCTTCCAGGACTCCATGGAGTGGGCTATATAGCATCACTACTACTCCTGAGCTTTTGAAGTAGTTTCAGCAGGCTCAGAGACGCCAGCAGACATCTCACCCAATGCAAGAATTGGCTAACGCTTCTGTCTTAAAGGTCTCAGGCAGTTTGTCATACTCTTAAATTTGCCTTCCCCTTTACAACCCTACGTGATTCCTGGAGTCTCTCCGGTGCTGCAGTCCTAGCTCCTCTATAGTGTGGAGCTGGACTTTGTTTTCTGCCATGAGCACTCATAGCATGTCTTTCCCCAGCCATCTGCTCACCTCCTGTTCCTCCACTGTGCTTAGACATAGTCACCACTGTTTTGATTGTTGGAGAAAATTTATTTGCTCATTTCTTGGCAGAGTGTTTTAATTCTGCTTTCTTCATTCTCTCATTGTTCACTCACATCTGGCTCCTCTTGCATAGCATTAGGTGTGGTAAGAGCTTAGCCAAGTCTGTAGGTAGCTTGGTGGATAATTAAGACCAAAGAATGCTTGCTGACAAGGACTGTTGCCCGAGACTGCGGATAGGTAGCAGAGCCCTGTGCTTTTTTTCTTGAGGTCTCCTGGATTGTGCCCTGCCTTTCTTAGTGAGCGCTGGCACTGGCAAGCTGTTGATATGAAAAATAGCAGAGGCAGGCATGCTGATCCTCCGGGCTTGATTTAAGTCCAATCTAGACTTTCTTTTTTTTTTTTT
>PVJO010012201.1:0-56465 GCA_004026905.1 Hystrix cristata
GTTGTGCAAAACTCTTAGGAAATATAATTTTACTACCAGGGATTAACATACAGGTGTTCCAAATGCAGGTGAATTCTTATTTCCGGCAAAAAGCTTAGTTATGAGGAGTTACATAATCTCAATAATTACAATCTAAACTCAACGAATCTATTAATTCCACGTGTGCACCACTCCTCACATCCATTCAGCCTGAGGCCAAGGAAGAAGTAAAGCAAACACTAGAATAGCTGAGCTCAAGTTTTCTCTGACTTGAGAGTTTTATAAAAGTCACATGACTAAGTTGTTCTGTGTTTAAATTCCCTCAGACACTGTACTGTTTAAACAGAAAATAGCACAATATAATAATGATATTCACATATAAGAAAGTGTAATGTCTATAACGCAAAGTCTCTAGGAAATATAATCATTTTAACTATTATGCTACGAGAAATAGAATATTATATTCTGGGTATAAAGTTGAGCTTGCAGAAAGTGTAAATGTTACATTTTTAAAAAATAGGTGGCAATCGAAGTAAATCCTCTTGGTTTTCTGGTTTCAGAAGCATTGATTTAAAATGGTCCTTTCCAAATTGTTAACAGGAGCTGGAAGGGTGTGATAGACAACAGTAATGGAAAGGGAAGGCTCTATCCACAACAAAATCATCTGTTAGAGGAATTTGCTGAGTCTAAGAAGGCGAAAAGCAATGATGAACAGAAAGGAAAATAGACTGCAGCGTTGAGCTATGTGATTGGCATGGAACTCAGCACTTTCTGAGTTATTTTATTTAACCCTCAAAAATACCACAAGTTGGGCATTATTGTCCACAGGTCCACAGTTAAAGAAATGGATTCAAAGAAAGTCAGTCATCAAAACTCACATAGTAATTGATATAGTGAGGTTTTGGCCTGGATTTTCACATGCCTTTCACAACTCACACCTAACTTGCTCTAGGGTGCTTGGGAATTTGAGAGCTACTCTGGCCACCGGTGAATTCCTCCTTTATCTTCTTCATCTTTCCAAATTTCTCTCATGGTCACCTCAAGAATCACATCTCTGCTGGGTGTGGTGGCGCACACTTTTAATCCCAGCTACTCTGGATGCTGAGTAGGATGATCACCACGAATTCAAGTCTAGCCTGGGCAATTTAGCAAGACTCTATCTCAAAATAAACTTTAAAAAAAGAAAGAGATGGGGCTATAGCCTCAGCTTGCCCAGCATCTGAGAGGGCTTTATAATGCTTACCTAACATGCATGAAGCCTTGAATTCAATTTCCAGCATTGCAAAACAAACTACTCAAAAAACAGAAAAATGAGTTCTTTGATGATGAATATTTTCTTTGTGCCCCCAGGGTCCTGTTTTCTCTTCCTTTTTGAGATCATGATAACACTCACACATGGATTTGCTAAGTCATGCTTGAAACAATATCTTGTGTGTTTTAAATTTATGTTTTTGATGGAAGTTAATTTCAAGACAATTTGTCTAAAATTTATATTAAATTTATAAACCATTAATTTAAATAATTTCTTTTCATTGAAGCAAAACATGGGGAAAATGAACAAACTCTTATTCTCAGATAATCCATAAATTCAACCCAGTAGTAAATGAGCTGCAAAAAAATTAATTATCCAGTCCAAATTAAATATTTAGTTCAATGTGAACAGGGCCCATTTTCTCTCGAGCCCAAAACTCCTTGTCTGTGACATTCTCTCCTTCTCCCCAACTTCTCCTCTAAGGAATCTGCGTGATTAGTGAAGGATGGAGCACATAGCACAGATTTCCTTATGAGAGTTGCTATCCTCCTTGGTGGAAATGGCTTCATGCTAATCTTCAGATATGGGCACTCTGCTGTCAGCTACTCTACACAACAATGGCTTTGGTCGGCCCAGTCACTGTGGGCTGAGCTGGACTCCTTTGCTGGAGTTTAGAGTCAGTAACATGATTCAGCCTTTTGGTCCTCGCAGCCCTCCCAGAGAGCATCGCCCCTCTCATTGGTGCCAATTCAACCTGCTTTCGGCTCATTCTGAGTCTGCACCTCCTCCTCCGCCTGGGACCTGGTCGACCGTCCACCCCAGTGGATGCTGTTGGGATCATCTTATCCTTTGTAATACTCCTAACTCTCAGCTCAGAAAATATAAACTTCCGGATAACCACCTGATGCATGGTACACCAATGAGTCTAAGTGGGTCATCCCTTCCCAGAGACTAAACAAGTGCTCGGCCAAGGATCCCCAATTTAGGGGCCCCCTACATTCACAAGCTTCCTTCTGATTTAATCCTGACCAAGATCCTGAAAGGAAACTGGACACACACAGCTAAATGCTTGCAGTCTTGTTTTCTCTCCAAATTGAATGCAAACCCCAGGAGCAGCCTTGATGGGAAAGGGCTTCATCATACTCTCTTGCTACTAGAGAAAGCCTGTCACAGACAGAAGCAGAATCTTTTCCATTGATGGAGAAAGCTGTGAACAGGGTTCTTCAAACAGCTTTAAAATGCTAAAGGAGGGAATAAAGGAATTAGGACAATCTTATTCTGAGACTATAATAAGAAGCTAAGATTAACACGGGGCATGTTTTTTTGATGTCAGAAGCCGAATATTAACTAGTCTTTCTCTTTGTATTCTGGACTACGAGTTCCTGTTACAGTCCCAGGCAATATCTACCTTTGGGAAACAAGAGCAAAGGTCTTATATTCAAAAAGGCCAGCAAGAAAAGCATATTAATAATTTTCAAATTATATTCCCATCATACCTCAATGTCAGGCACATATAAAAATGACTATGGTTGGTTTACTCTCTTGATAGTCGACAGTCTAACTCCCTAAAAACCTAGTTGCCTTCAGTAATGATGTTTGCAAGCTAAACTCTAACTTCAAGCAGTCATTTCCCTTACTGCTTTTTATCATGAAAGGGTATGGACGGAATAGTGGGGTAAGACGTGAGAGTTCTCATCAGGATTCAAAGCCACGATTGTAAAACTTTTGTCTTGTGATATTGATCATCGGTATCATCTTCATACTATTCAAGTGGATCAATATTTGGATGAGTATTTGGATTCCATAAGATAAAATGTCAGAATGCCCTCTTTAAGGCATATTGGACTTCTTTCTCCTCTTCATTACTAATTTAGGCATACTGTTAAAATTATACAAAATCATGCTGCATGTATCCAAGTAACTTGGGGATTTGGTGGGGTTTATATCCAGGTATTTTTCCATGGAAAAAAGAGTGATTAAGTCTGATTTGATTTTTTTTACATAAGCCAGAAATCCTTGCATTATTTATAAATAATATTTGAATATTTAAATAAACATTCAGCTTTTAAGGGATTCCAGTCATGTTTCTACGTCTTGTCCTTTGATCAAACTGGTTTTAGGTCAGTAACTGTACAGTTGAGGATTGATGCCTATTTATGGCTTCCTGCAAATAAGAATATTACCACTCAATTAAAACCAGAAACCAGTGCTCCTGTCATCAAGCGTGTCCCCGGCTCCATCCAGAGGGTACAGGATCAGACACTGCCCTTAATTCAACTGACTTTCAAGGGTGAAAAGTAGGGTGTGGAAATTTTGCCTCTGAGCATGAGAGGGAAAGGGGACCCCCCCACACACCGTGGTAAACATCAGACCAGGGGCCTCACAGTACCGGTCCCAGGCCTGTTAGGAACTGGGCCACACAGCAGGCAGTGAGCAAGGAAAGCTCCGTCTGTGTTTGTAACAGCTCCCTGTGCGCCGCTGGCATCACCACCCAAGCTCGAGTCCTGTCTCACCAGCATCCTGCGAGCATGAATCCTACTGCGAACTGAGCGTGCAAGGGATCCAGGTTGCGTGCTCTTTTGAGTCATTCTGAAAACATACCTCCCGGCCCCGCCATCGATGGAAAATTGCCTCCCCACTACCAGTCCATAGTGCCAAAGAGGTTGGGGACCAGCACAGTAGATAACAAGAACACAAGAAAAAGAAACACAGTGGTCCCTGCCATCTTCCCTGTCCTCCTGGAGGCGGCCTCAGACCCTGGTGCAGGGAGGAGGATCCGAAGTAGAGCACAGATGGGTTAGAAGACAAGGTCTGCGGGCAGTGAGGCTGGGTGGCTGGAATATGAAGGCAGCCTTTCTAGAAAGGGAAGCGCTACAAGGAGGAAGAGCTACACACACGCACACACACACACACATACAGGGGACACACTGGCTAAATGCAAAGCCACCATGCCGAGGGCAGAGAAAATAACCTGGGAACTGAGACCCAAACACCAGGTCACAGAGGTCGAGGGGATCTTTGAGTTTTGATGAGCCAAACGGTGGAGACCTCACCGAACGCCTGGCCTTCGGCAGAAACTTCAGAAGGAATTCGCCTTCCGTAGTCTAAGGTAAGCACAGACAAAAGGCGATTCTAAGGGTTCACACGATAGCAACAATAGAAAAAGACATTATAAGAAAATATAACTGCAGATTCTTATGGCTCATAAACATAGATGATATTTTTAAAGAAATATATCCAAGTAAAATAATAATAATAAATGATAAAATCATGACTAAATGGGTTTAATCTAAGAACTCTAAGACTGAGTTAACATTAGAAAATCAATTGATGTGATTCAATATATAAGCAGGAAGAAAATGTGTGTGTCAATCTAATTGAAAACAAAGCAGACATAAATGACCGTTAAGCATCTGAAAGTATGCTCAATGTTTTTCGCCATCATATAAATAAAAGTCAAACAAGTTATTACTACATATTCGCATGACTAACAAAGATATTGACAGGAGCTGAGGCAGTAACTCAGTGGTAGAGCACTTGCTTAGCATGAGTGACACCATGGTTGTTACCAAGCATCACCAAAACAACCAAAGACAAGTAGGTAGGTAGGTAGGTAATTTCAAATATTGTGAGATACAGCTATGTGCTCTCTTGCATAGAAATGGAGGAAGAGTTTCTTAGGATATAAAGAAAATGGTGATTTGCCATGTATAAAACCCAGAAAAGGGGAGGTAAGGTGAAAACATGTGAAGCTTAACACCTTATTCTTGAACCGAAATTTAGCACTTTTATCTTTGCTAAGAAACTCATGGAAATTTTAGTGACTGTGGATTGCTAGAGCTGACAGATGCAAGCAGAAATTTCCAGCTTTTAAGATAATGATCATTAGGAAGAAGAAAAATCGTCTTTGTTGTTTTACAGCTACAAGAAACCTGACAAACAGCCCTTTCTTCTTCAATAAAAAAGCTAAATGTTCTAACGTTTTTAAAAAGTAGATAATTTCTTTTGAATGTATCTGAATGTATTTTATTAATATAATTTTTTTCAAATTACAAAATTGTTTTTTTCTTAGAATTATGCATAGACAAAAGCAATACTTTGAAATATATAAAATTATCTTAAATGGTCTTTTTAAAATGCAGTCTGGAAAAATACTATTATTCTCTTTAGCAGTTAAAAAATGAAAAATAATTTATAAGTGTAGATACCGTCGATGGCTGAGAAAGACTATTGCGAGTATACCAGTTACTTGTCTCCATCTAGAATTTCATTTTTGAATCCTCAGTCTTGATGTGAAAAGAAACTCTTTGGCCTTGCCGTTGCCCAGAGGGTGAGTTGCTAGTTCTTCGGGGGGGCAACGTGTTCACTCAGCCTTCCCCGCTTTACACCATGCTGTCCTCTGCCTGCCTTAATGACTGAACACTCACATCACAAGCAGCCCGTGTTTGCTACGCCCTTGTCCTCTGTCCCCTGTGCTCTTCCCTCTTTCCTTTGTTCTTGAATGCTGCCTCCTCTGCAGCCCTTAGTCTTGGTCATCTTCCCTCTCACAGTATCTAGTGCCCAGTTCCTTCACTGTATGTATCACAAGACAGCACTCATATTTTATGCCAACGGCCCTGATTGCACTAACAGACATTCTCTTCAGGGCCAGATCTATAGTCTTGTAATTTCTGCTAGTTGCCTAATTTTTTTTTCCCATTCTATGTATGATCATTGTGAATAGTAGAAACATAATTATAGTCAAATGCGTTGAATTTTATTGTTCTTCAACTTGTTTAAATTGGTTTCCCTGAAGTTTTTCTGGTTTTCTTTCTTCTCCCCACCCCTTTCCTGCCCCTTTCTGACCTCACTCACCCCTTTGGAGTGTGTTGTTTCACGAGGTTGATAAAGTATGCTCGATTTGATGTGGTACTATTTAGGCCTTTGAGGAGAAAAACATCCTTAACTTGCAAAGTGGTAAGAGAGAAGCCTAGGTCATCGCTGCTAGTTGGAAAATTTGAAGTGATGTACTTTTACTTTAGTTTACCATATAATACAAAGTCAATGTATTATGTAAAAGATGCTAAAGGCACAAGGTCTCCAACAGTTTTCCTCATACCTCAGATGAGCAACACTTAATTTCCCTCCAAATTCTCTCCATATCTTACTGAAAATGTTATATGTACATTCTTATTGTTGATCATGATAATTATAAATTCCAAAACCCTGAAGTGAAAGTCACTACCCCAGAAATGCAAGACAGAATTTGATTTCAAGGTTTCTTAAATTTATTTCTAACATTTTTTTGCATAGATTGTAACTTTTCTCTTAGATTAGTTCTCTACATGTTACCCAAAGAACCAAGTTAATTTAGTTACTACTTCAATAGAATAATCAGTTTTAAAGTAATCAACTGAGTGTTGGCACTGTAAACTCTCCTACCCCCAAAGCACTCAGGAGATATTAGGTTATTTGTTCATTTTTACACACTGGTGTCTCTAAGCCAAATGGAAAGCTTCAGTGCCACCCCCGTAATCCCTTCTGGGTCACTTTTTCCTATGTGTGCTCGTCAGATCTAGAGCAGAGCTTTTTCTCAGGGGACAGAACTTGTTGGGAAACAGCTATAGTTTAGACTACAACACAAAAATCATATTTTAAATACAAAACCAGAGAAAAAGTGTTGCTGATAAGCCCCAGGTCATCAATCCAAAGGCTTTTTCAAAGAATCCCTTGTTTCCTTCAGTTGCCTTTACTTAGCGATGTCTATACACCAGCAGCTGTAGGTAACATTCTACATTATTTGCAAATATCAGCTCATCTATACCTCATATCAAATCCTGTGGGATAGAGACCACGTAAGGTCCTATTTCACTAATGAATGGGAGACTGTTAGTTACCTCAAGACCTGCACTTAATAGCGAATGAACCAGGATTTGAACCCAAGCAGTCTGGCTCCATGGCCTGTGGTCCCAACCTCTTTCCAGCACTGTCTCTCCCATGGTCTCCGGAGTTCTAGGAGCAACACCGAGGCACCTTGAAGATTCTTGCAATTTCCATGAATGAGGAGAAGGAATTACCACCAAGGACCATGCATCCAAGAGTTAGTGAGGACATCGCCACCCATGCTACAAGATTGCTATATTCTTATATAATTTTTAAAACTGGAGTAGATATTTTGCTCAATTAATTTTCTGTATTAAAGAATAACGTGTAATATTACAATGATAATTACAATCACATAAAATTGACCTAAACACAATTGAGTCTGTAAGTTCCCATTTTAAGAATGTAAATGTGTTTTTTCCCAGCAATTTCTTACTCATTTTTAAATTCATAGATGTTTGAGCTATCATTGACCTCTATTTCTGATTTCAAATGACCTTCTTCCTTTTGAATATTAGCACATAAATTATTTAGAAACAATCCCTTTGCCCGACATGTATTATTTAACTTCCAAGAGTTGTTAGATCAAATTCCTTTTAACTATTACCTGTCTTAAAAGTCAACACTACGCGCAGCTGTGTGAAGTCTAGAGATGTCTGAAATTGTTAAATGGGTTCAGAACAATCAAACGAGAGCTGTGAGTACACAAGAAGAGGGATCAGCCCCATTTAATGCGGCTCCACAGAAACAAGCAGCATTTTTACCTGGGTCTCTGGGAACGGTACTGTCCACATCTGTAGCAGGATTTGTGAAGAAGCATGCCTTGTGATTCATCTCTAAAATGGGTATTTTGACATTTCTAAAACTAGGTAAATTCTAGTTAGGCATTAATGACACTGGGCACTATTCACTCTCAAATTTCCAAACGGATTGAGTGAACCAGTGCATCTCTCAGGACTGCAATGAGGGGATGACAATTTGGTTTCTGGAAGACCATCAGGAGAAGAAGGGCCGCTAGGAGCATGTCTGTCGCCACTTCCTGTAACTTCACCTTGAGTTGCAGAAATTGGTGGAAATATATGTCAATGTATCTGTGTTCACCTGATTATTGACAATTATTTGCAAGAATAATTATCTAAAATAATATCATTTGTTAGCAAGAAGTAGAAAATGCATACAAAGACAAATATACATAATAAATGTCATGTGTGTGTGCACATGGTATTAGAAGAAATGTTCCAAGCAAATATGAATGGGCGACACTATATACTTCAGGGAATAACAATGCAGTTCTTGAGTAGATGAAGGGCTAATACTGGGAGAAGAATTAGATTCTATGTAGCTCCAAAGATCGGAGATAGGATCAAAAAGTAGAAATTAAAGGGAGGAAAATCTCGTCCCTGTAAAAAGATTGAGAATAATTCCCTTCCCTATAATTTTTCTGAGAACTTACTATTATCTCTACTCATTTTTCTTCTTCGTGGTACATCTATTAACTCCCTTGTTATTTCCTAATGCTTGGACTTCCTGGAAACTAATTTGGCCATAGAAAAAAGAAGAAAAGAGTCTTCAGTTTCTTTGACTAATGCAAATATCTTACAATAAATAAGGACCGTTTGTTATTAAAACAGAGATCTAATTAATTTCTAGCATGGCTTTTTTACAACGGGTGGCGTATTGAATTATTTAATAGAAGTCTTCTTCTTTATGTAAAGTTACAGTCATTACTAGTATTTAACAGGTTTTCTAGAAAATAATGCCCTTCATTTCTTGGCAGCCACCATCAGTGTAAGGTTATTATAATGTTATTACTATGGACATCTAAAATGTACCATTAAAATAAAATTTAAAAATTTTAAAAAAATTAAAAAAGAATAAAATATTCAGGGAAGTTTAGATATCACTAAAAACAAACAAACAAACAAAAAAACTATGCCTCAAACTGGTTCTCTGAGAAAAAACGTGAGTGTATCATAACTATTAACACCCATCTTTTCTAACCTTTGACCTACAAGAGAGACACAGATATACTTAGGTGAAAGTACCCAAAAACGCGCCATTCCAGGCAGCCACAGAGAAGTAAAAAGATTGCCAAATAAGAAAAACAAACTTCTCTCAGTAACAAACAGCATCCTTGATCTTCTCTACCATCTGCCCTACATGGGGAAACCCAATTGGGAAATCATCACCTCGAATCCCCAAAGCTTTCTCTCCTGAAAGAGCAGTTTCCATGCTGCCAACCCCCCGGCACGGTTGCTGGCTGGAACTGAAGCAGACGTGGTTTCATTTCCATGCCATTCATGACCTCTGCCAAGACTGAGGTTAATCTTGGGCAAGGAGGGAGACGAGGCAAACGCGAGAGCAATGACGTCAGGATTCTCTGCATTTACTTCAACATAAGCCATTTTTGCCACTCTGCACGTGCGTTAAGAATTCATAGAACTAATACTTCACAAAAAGCATCTCAGCAAGCACAGGTCTAGCGGTTTCAGCACACATGCATCACGTGTGTGCGTGTGCAAGCAGTATTCTCTAGATAACACCGGCAAACTGCCTTGTATCTGAGAGTCTAATGCATCTGAGAGGCACACAAATCCTTCTGGTAACAAATGCTACATCATAAAAACAAGTTAGGAAGTTGGAATAAATGTGTGTCAAGCCTGAATAATAAACATTTGTCAAAATGGTTTAAAATATTTATAATCCTTGAGCCAGTAAGCCAGAAATCTGCCTCAAGGGAAAAAAAAAACCCCACAAAACTCAGGCAAATATTTATGCCCCCCAACTTTTTATTACAACATTATTTATAAGAGCAAAAAAGTAGGCACAATATAAATATCCAACAGTAGGGGAATCGAACAACTTATGATCCATCCATTTATTTAGGTTGTTACTCAGCGATTAAAAGTTATATTTCCTAAGAGCATATAATACAGAAACATGTTTGTAATGTAGTGCTCAATGAAAATGTCACACGAGCTAAGACTAGCACAGGCCGTGCAACCTCAATGTGTGAGACACACACGCACACAGAAACACCCAAAGTATTATACAGCTATTTCCAAAGAACGAGGTGACAGCTGAGTATAACTCTTCTTTATATATTCTGGCATCGACAGTGTTTTCCACACATGAGGTACATCGCTTTGACTGGCAGGAAACAAAAATAAATGCTTCTTCCTGTGCTGCGGTCACTAACAGTTTTCTGGAGCAGCCATCTCTAGCCGCTTTTTCTTTCTTTCCGGTACTGGGGATTGAACCCAGGCCTTCGCACTGAGCTACATCCCTGGTCATTTCTAATTTTGTATTTTAAGACAGTCTCTCATTAAGTTGCCCATTCCGGGCTCCAATTCGCAAACCTCCTGCCTCAGCCTCCCGGAGTATTGGGATCATGGGAGTGCACCACCACTTCCAGCTTCCCCCGTCTTTTAAATCAGAGTGTTGCTTCTCTAGTCACATTTCCCCAAAATATAATGGTGATTGTGGAAAAGAGAGAAAAGAAAGTGAAGCAGAGAAATGTGGTCTTCCCAGGCACCTTTCTTTCAAAGGATCTTTCAGTGGTCACAACAATTCTGAGGTGCTTGGCCGTCCAGGAAGAGAAACGCTCCAGAGAAGTGGAAGACAAGCCCAATGGTTCCCTTGTGGGATCTCTGGCTTCCTTTCACCTCCATCAAGACATCAATCAAGTAGCAGATCAGTCAGGTAAAACCGACCTAGAGCAAACCGTAATTAGTCTATCTTGGCAGCTCTTGAAATAGCAGACTCTCTGGGAATTAGCAGCAATGTATTGTTAGGCGCTGCTGGCCTCAGACCTGTGACTTCATTAACTGGCCTTCTAGCAAGTTGCACCCAGCTAGAAGGTAAACTCGGAAAGGCGGAAAAATCATCCGGATCCTCATCACTTTCCAGCCACCACTACGAAACGCTATGGATGAATGTGCATTTATAAAATTAGAGTAACTGAGAAATATGTTGCAGTTTCCCTTAAACTGCCTTATTCTTTCCACCAGGATTCTTGTGAACTATATGTAACACACTTGAGCGTTTGTGTGCGTGTGTTTGAAAGGAGGGTTAAGAGTAATGTATATAAAATTTCATCTTCTTTACTAGTCAAGGTAAAGTTCATTTCAAAGATTATTTGGGTCTAATGTACACAGACAAGCTTGGGATGCCCCAGAAATAAATGGATGCTTTAACTTTAGGGATTTTTGTTTGTTTTAGCTTTTAGGGAGATGTTCGAAGATGCAAATTATCTCTCTTGTGGTAGAGAAACATTTGTTTTAAGTCTTTTGCTTTGTATAATTCAACGATTTATTTTAATTTCAGAGGAATTTACCTGTCGAATGTAACTGAAATTAAATTTAGTGCTAAAAAGACAAGTGCATAATATGATCCACTTATTTTTCTACAAGTACTTTTCACTAACTTACCTATACATATAGACCAGAAGATAATTAAAATGATACTATCAAATTTTGGTTATTTCTTAGTTGTAAACTTTAAGCATATTTTTTTCATGCTTTATGCTTTTATACGTTTCCATATTGTCTGAATTTTTATACAGAATATTTTATAAAAATAGCAATTGGGTATTATAAACAAACAGTAATGGTTGTCTTAAACTCTAGCTCCCTCTTTTAATGACTAAAAAGGCATTTGAAATGCTTTCTCAGGAAAAACAAATAAGATGCACGTATTTACTATTTCCAGTATGAAAGTCCAATCAGTGTTTGCCAACATGTATCATAGTAATAGGAGACAGTTAAACTAAGAGTTTTATAGAAAGAATGTCACTCCAGATGAAAGAAAAAGTTGAGTCGTCTCCCTACAAATGTCAAAACAAGAATTGAAAACTATTCGCTACATCAATCTGTTTTAAGTATGATCATTTTTCCTCAATTATATAGAACTCTGAGGTAAATTGGATCATTTTTCTTTCCTTAATTATTCCATTCCAGGAACTTGAGGTGCCCTAGAAATAGTCATGCTTTGACCTGAGTCTGCACATGTAGCCAAGACTCAGAGCATAGGTTAAAAACTTCTGAACTCTGTGGGCTGATTTTGATGGTTACCAGGGTCCTACAGTTACCTTTCAGATCCCTGGATAGGAATTTTAACTTCTAGTTTTACAACTTTTTAACAAATACTCATCACTGTTCCTATCAAATCTAAATCCTGTTATCTCATAGAAGGTTCCTTACGACTGGGCTTCTGCCTCCCTTATATAAATGAAGTTCAGAGGTTTATGAAGTTTACAAATGACACTTCCTCTTTCAGAGTTGACAAGAGAGAGGGCTAGTGCTCAGCACAGGCCTGGTCTCTCTCCGCCTTCAACTTAGTCCTGAGGACATCAGAGATTGATTGTAAACTTGGAGAGAATAAACAGGAATAGGCATAATAAGCATCATCCTTCTTTAGGGAGTGAGCTGCCCGTACACAGCATGATTGCAGCTCCTCTTTCATTTCTCCATCTGGCCAGGTCTTTCTCTTTTTCACTTGGCCAGGAAACCTAATCCATTCTGGGCTTCAGAATCATCGAGTTCATTTGACCACAAACCCTAAGGCTGTAATCAGCTACCTTGAGTTCTTGCTTTCAGTAACAATGGAAATTAAAACCAAACCACAAATCTACAGGGGGAAAAAAGGCACTTTAATTGGAAAGTTAGAGGAAAGATAGGAAAAGGCTGCAGCTTAGGTAGCTCAGAAGACACACTCTGATACAGGGGTTCGGATGGGGCCACCCCAGAGGCAGGAGGCCGGTTCTTAAGGGTCAGCTGGTGGGCTGGGGTAGCGTCTGTCATTAACTCAGTCCTGGTGTCACAGCTCTGGAAGGATTCCGGCTGAGGAGTGATCTTGTTTCTGGGACAGGATTATCTCTGTCCGTGATGGTCTCTGCCCTTCCTGGAATCCAGGTGACCACAGATTCAGGACAGCAGCTGGAGATGCCCAAGCATAGTTGAAGATCCCTGGAAATTGCCCATCCTGGTGTCCTCAGTCTTGAAGAGGATGAGATTATGTAAATTCAAGGCTAATTATATTTTTTTTGCCAACTTTTAGACAGACACTTTCTAAATGACTAATACACCTATATGAAGAGCTGAGAAAGGCTTTGACCCAAGGTTTAAAGCAACAATGGACATGAAATAGCTAAGCTTTGCGCTGTTGTTAGTTGCCCACTGGCCATCTGTAGGCCCGAATGAAGAGTCATGGCGCATAGCAAAAATGGCTTTGAAGTCCCAAAAGGAAACATGAACCATGCATTTCCCTGACCCTATAGTGGTCTCTGATTATATAACAACTGTGTCAAAGCACTGGCTCTTTCTGGTCTGTTAGTGGGGAAAAAAAAAAAGATTTTACCCTCATTTCCCACTTTCTACTACTAATTATGTATTTCATTTTTCACTCTGTCTTTTAGAATATAAGTAAAGATGCTGTTCACTAGATGCCTCCTCAAAAATCTCAAAAAAATTCCCATCATACTTAAACATTTTTTAAAAATCCCAGATGTCATTAAGTAATCACAGTCCCCTGCCTCTGTCAGGTTCCTGAAACCACCCGCTCCCCCAATCCATGTCCCCAGCACCCCCCTGGTCTCCTGAGTTACCACGAGAAGACTCAACACTTTCATTTGTGAGGTGAAAACATCAAGTTCAATCAAGCAATGAAACAAATAAATGGTACACATATACTGAATTTCCTAAAAAATGTAAAGTTCAAACAGTATAGTTATCGTGTACACTCTTTTGAACTTCTCACTCAACTTCAGGAAGTGTCGGTGATAAAAGTAGTTCGAGGTGCTGAAATAGGTATTCTACTCTTGAGACTGAAGGATTGAGAAAGGATTTCCTGATCACAGTTTAACTACTGAGAGGAGTTTTTGACCTTGACAGCAAAGGAGATGTCCAGTCTTTGTTATTTGCTCCAGTGTATGAGTTTAAACCCTTGGTGAAAAGGAATTACATTCTCCATCACCGTGAAATCCAATTAGAATTTGAACTCTGGCGAGATAACATTACACTTTCCTCTAAATTGTTTTTGCAAACAAAGGACTTAATCTCTTCCTGAAGAAATTACAAGAATGTACTTATTAAAAGAGAAACCCCCTCTATGATTCCTTATAAAAAGAAGCTTTCTAAAAGGTTGTACTTATTTATTATCCCTTAATGCATATTCCAGACATATTAGAGAGGAAGTAGTTTTTTGGTCTATCTTGCTTAAAAATAATTATCCTGTTCTATTACTGCCCTTTGTTCCCAGAAAAGGAAATGTGATTACATCATTACATGATCAGAGTCTCGAGTTCAGTCCAGAGTAAGAGTGTTCCCGGATGCCCTGTAACACCACGTTGCTTTCTTCTCTGATTCCTAGTCTTCCACTGTGTTTCTGGTGTGACGTTATAGTAAGAAATGAACAATTCTAGTAACTTTGGGAAGAAATACCTTTCATTATTATAGTCACTGCTCTACATCAGATGTAGTTTGCCCCTCTCCAGTGTCACAAGACCCTGCACTGTGCTGTTCAGGCTATCAGCCTTCAAAACTGAGCTAAAGAAATCTCTTTACTTTATAAAGCTGACCTGGGGGCTGGGGATTTAGCTTCATGGTTAGAGCACTTGCCTAGCAAGCACAAGGCCCTGAGTTCAAACCCCGGCACCAAAAATAAATAAATAAATAAAGCTGACCTGTTTGAGGTATTTTACCACAAAAACACAAAATATACTAATCATGAAACTAATGCATTTATAGAGCAATAAACACAGACACAAGTAAAAGCAAAGTAAAAAATTTAATTTTTACACTATTGAGGCAATAGAGTATTAAGATACATGAGAATAAGTGAATACAAAGAAACAAAAGGACAACCACATGTGTGCTTTTTAAAAAATAAAACAAAGATGTATTATATTAATGGTTTAAGATTTTTAGATATGTATTAAAGGTTGCTTATTTCTTATGAAAGTAAAATTCTAAATAAAAGACTGGCATTTAATGATTCTGTTGCAGTGTATCAAACTTGAAACGTGGCATTCTTATTTCATTAATTCTGTTTAAGACATTTAGAGAGGAAATTGATAGATGTACCAGCCAGCTCAGTAACTTCTAATTTGTAATAAATGAGGCACATGTCTTCCAAAGAAATATAGTTTCAAAATAAAATCAATATCCCATTTTAGTTAAATTTTTCCATTAGAAATAAAATTAGTACCAATTGCCAGCCAGCATGCCAATATTTCAACTTAATCCGAAAGTGCCACTTTCTAGAGCAGAATATCTGGCCGGAGCAGCACTGTGGCTGGGAATTTTCTATTAAGTTAGTCTTCACCTCAGAAACTGAAGAGATCATTTATTTTTTCCAGAAGAAATAATAGCACTTAGTGAGAATACAATTAATTAATTAGCATCTAATAAAAGTAATCAGATCCATCCTCCTTAAACTAGTCAGATGGGTAAGAAGTGAAACACAAAACCTAAATTTAATGTTTAAACAGACACACAGATTGTGGCTTTACAGAAGTGTCCTCCAGTAGCAGGCAGAAATAATGGGTGTGCAAGTATGACCAAGCCCATTATCTGAGTCACCTCAGCAGGTGGCTAGAACCACAGTGGCAAAAGCCAGCGACTGTGGAACTGTTAGTCTCTCAACATGGCCAGACAGATGCCTCACTTTTCTCGTTGCTGAGACAGACTACTCGACACTCAAAGTTAAAGGAGGAAAGGTTCTTTTAGCTCACGGTTTGTAGAGGTTTGGGTCCAAAATTGGCTGGCTCCAAGGCAGAGTGGCATGGCAGAGGGGCATCCCAGAGGAGAAACAGTTCATGGTGCACAGAAGGTAGCAAATCAAGTGAGCAAGGGTTTCAAGCAGCTTTTTGGAGCCCCTTTTATAGTCTATCTAGGCTATAAGGATTAGGACTTTGCCAAAGCAATTGGTAGACTGATTTAGTAATCACGCACCTTAATCCTAGCACCCTTAATCCTAGTATTGCACTATGAATCAATCACATACTCTAGATCCAGCCTCCTCTGAATAAGCCCCATCTATGGCCCCGTGAGGCTCTGGGGACATCTAGACAGCCATAACAACAGACATCAAGTAGACAACTTCCCAAGCTCAGCAAATCCACGGCGTTTACATCAGGGCTGTTTTCAGTAACTATGCAATGTCTTTGATGATGACTGTGTGAACTTTTATTTGTTATGAAGTATAATTTGAATAAAGGAGTATATGGCATTGTACTGAAAGCAGCCCTTCTGCATGGTGAATCTACAGTTGCAAGATTGGACTGAAAAGCCTGCGATTTCTTTTCATTCCTGTTATTGATCTAACGTCAGCCTCCCTGAGTTTCGGGTTTATTGTCTGCTAATACATGGCCAAATATCAGGCAGGTTAGGAAGACGATATTTTTTCTAACATTGACCTCACAGAGAAAAGAATGGAGTGGGGAGGTTGGGGAAGGGGAGGGATTAAAAAAAGAATTAGGATGTGCCGTGTACATGTACCAACTCCCCACAATAAATGTAATGATTGTGTTCTACAAACATATATCAATAAAAATTCCAAACAATGGTATTAAAGTGCATAATAAACCCCATTTACACAAGAGAAATTTTAAAGATTCTGCCTATACTTGATAACAAAACAGTTTTCCATGAAGCGATTGATAAATCCTTGAATGCTCCTGAGATTATGTTAAATACTTTGTAAACAACACCAAAAGTTAACCCATATAATTTGCTTCTGCAAGTAAAATTTATTTTCTTTTACTTGGCTTCACAGGTAATGAGTGTATGTTGAGCTTTGTTCTCTCATGGATTTGGAAAGGAAAACTTCATGGTCCTTTTCTCACCCTTCACTCTCTCTGCCTCTATTTTCTGGTTTTAAATAAGAAGCTCTTCTGCTTGAGTGTTAGATATGAATGTTTGTACTTTTATGATACATTATTTAAATATCTTAAGTCTTCGATTTATTCAATCAAAAACAATTTTTATTTGGGGCCCCTGTTTTTTGTCAGACATGCCCTGTTCATGTATCTGTGAGGTGAAGAGGTCACATGATTAGGGCCAGTGCAAACTGAAAATGTGGTGTCCCTTGTATGAAAATTATTGGGAATTTTAAGAACACTAACCAAGGGTAAGACAAATGTGTAGCTTGTATCACCATGAAGCTGGCCCTGGGTGTTACCTAGCATTGACCATTTTCTACTCTTTTCAATGTGAAAAACCTCATGATTACTGTGTGTGTAGAATGTATTAAGAACTGCAGAATAATAGAAGAGGCAAAGAAATCCTTCATTAGTAATTATAAAAATAAATGTTTGTATTTATTTATGCATCTTTATTCATTGGATTCAGAAACACGAGTTTCCAGGAAGTGCTCGTAATGCATTTGCATAATGTTGTTACAAGTACTCCATTTTCTGCTTATAGAACTAAATACATCAGAGATTTAAGAGCACAAGAGATAGTCTCCGTAATTTGATTCTCAGGCCCATTCCACATTAAGGATAACATCGTTGTCCGATATGGACAAATAGATAATTAAACAAACCCTGCCTACAAGGACTGTGGTGTTAGATACAGAAGTATTGTCAACTATAAACACAGCAGATGATGGCCCTCATCGCTAAGAGACACAGCAAAGCGGAATAGGATAAAGAGCAACCACATTCAGTTGAGTCCGTACATACTTAACTGAGCATCTATGATGTATGTCTCTTTCTGTACAGCTAGGGAAACAAAGATTTCTGACCCCAAGAGTTCTTGTTCCCAAAATGCACAGCACAAAACACAGTGAGGATGTTGGTATCCAAGTATAAATGTGTATCTTTCTTTACAATTTATTTTAAAAGGATTTTCACTTCATAGTCAAATACCAGTTATTGACTATTTATTCAGTAATGGAGATAAATCCTTTATCTTTTTAAAAACTACTGATGAATCCTATAGCTGGTTAAGAAGGCAAAACCTATGTACTATTTTTCATTCAGCTTAGACTTCCATACCCACAGTTGATCTCTCAATGGCAAGCGTGATATTTAGGAAAAAATGGTAAATCTACTAACGATCTGTATTGCTCAAGGTAAACTAGACATTATGAATTTCAGCTCCAGAATCTCCATGCCTTAACCCCATAAAAATTCCTTTTTGAATCACTTCAGTCTCAAGCGGTATGCTAGAGGGTTAGTGGTAAGGACCAGAAGTCAATTTGATGCAGTTAATAAGGAAAACAGTTGGAATTTTGGTTTGTTTGTTTCCAGGCCAGCCCTTTGCTTGCAGCCACAGGGATAGAATGGTAATGTATCTTGTAAATGTGAACACAATTCAGTACCAGAAAATAATTCTCAGTGTACAGCATCCAGCCACTTAATAATACTTTGGATTTAGTATTATTGTTTGCCAATTCTAAACATTGCTAACTCTGTGTGAGACTGTCAATTCTCATGGAAATAGTAGAATTAACACACAGTTATTATTAGAGAATTTTTGTTTGCCTTTTGATTAGCTTTGGTATCTGTGGTATACACAGCATACATGTCGATTTTTGTCATATTTTCCCATGTAGCCCTTTGAAGTTTGTGGTCCTTTACAAACCTAGTTCTAAGTGCTAAGGAAGACAAATACATAGTTTTAGGTCCACCTGGCTATCCTTATTCGGCCAGGACTGGGAGTCTGTTTGGATAGCCTATTCGTAGGGCTAGTTTGGCCTGTTAACCAGTAAGTAGACTTCAGGGTGTCCCAAAATATTTCCTGATTTTCACGTTAAATACCATCTTGATAGCAAAGAAAGTGCATTCCAGGGTAAGATCATTCCCACGGGTTTATTTCAGACAATTCCAGTGTAAATGAATGGCCTACATCTAAAATCAAGCAACAACAACAACAAAAATTCTGCATTTGACACACCCTGATGAAATAAGAAATTTTCAAGCTAGAAGAAAGCCTGAAGATGATAAAGTGCATTGATGTGCACTTGAATCAACAATAGTTTGGCCTCTCTGACTCTGGTGTGGCTCACAGTCTGTTACCAGGAATGAGACTTGGAGACTACTGAAGTCTGCTTATTCCCAGCACTTAGCAATCCCATGCAGAATAGCTGGGTCTGGCTGTTGAGGAAGAGTGAATTGGTAGAAATTGCAGGGCCGAGAACTTGAACACGATTGAACCCACGTAGGACGTAGGAAGGCCAGACCAGCAGGCAGCAGTGGGTGGGGCAGGCTGCTTTCTAAACACTTCTGTGGCCTCATCGAGAAGAAAAAGTAGCTGATAAAAATCATACTTCCCCAAACAGGAGCCTGGGGAATAATGTTTGTTAGATTTAAAGCATTGATTATTTGTGTTTTCATTTGCAGTGGGAAACTCTTGCTTTAAAGGCTACACTATTAAGAGAACTTATGTAACAAACCACATTTTCAATTAAGTGGTTTAGAAGCAGACAAAGTAGAGAGGAAAAAAACACCAATTTCAAAAACAAATTATAGTCAGTCCCTAAATTCCACATCAACTGCACATTACAGTATATTCTGAAATTCAACACACAAAGAAGCTCCTTACTTCACAAAGAACTAATAAAAGAAATCTTACACATACTTGCAAATACTGTATAGCAGTTCCTGATAAAATATATGCATAATTGACAGAATTAGTGTTTTATTTGCTTTGAGGGATAATTGTTCTTGAATGGACAACCATGCAGCATTGCAAACCCACACCTGACCCAATCTGAGCCCCTCCACCTAAAGACAAGAAACAGACAACTACAAGACATAAATATTTTCTGAAAGCCACAAAATGAAGCAATACATCTGAAATTGCAATATAAGTCTCCAGAATGTGACTCCGTAGGTCTTTCTCCTGCAAATGGCAAGCTTAAATGAGATCTTTTAAAAAGTGTTCCTCTGTCTTTGTAGCCAGCAGGTAATGGCTACTCATTATAATTCGACATATTTTAATTTGCACATTGTTCAAATTAAGTTACATTTTAGATATGAACTGTAAATCCAGGCATATAATGCAAAATTAATACATTCATTAAACCTTCTCTACTAGTGTTGTGAATATAATTGCCTACACACCTCTGGAAAGATAATTTTATCGTAAGAAAAGTGTGACAATTTAATAATAAAGAACAGGGTTTTTTTTTTTAACCACTTCTCAGAATTCAGACATATGATATACAGACACTTACATGGTGCAGCTCAGTATAGTTATAAGTCATAATTAGGGTTAAAGGGAAAAAGCAATATAACAGTTCTTCAAATTAGGGAAAATAATATTAATCTTATAAAATAAAGCACTTCTGTATCCCAGCAGTGAAATATCAGTGCAGAAGGAACGCTTTCTCAGGAATAGAACTGTGCAGAATACAATAATGAAACAGAATGTCCTCTGGAGTAGAGTGCTAATGAGAAATGCAAGCACTGACGGTTTAGCTTGAACAAACCTGTGTCATATCAAAATCCATTTCTTTTTTTATTAAAAAGTTCCTTGTATTTACTGTGTTCATAGTTTCATTGTGGGGATGAATACATTTGAAATGGTAAGAGATACTGTCCCTTACCCAGGACTTCTGACTCTCCTCTCTACATAGGCACCAATATGATCTGCTAAAATAGAAGCCTCAAAGACGATTTATTACTGTAGAATACATATTTTTTCAAGATTCAAAAGGGTAACCTCCAAGGCGGCAGTGACGAACCTTTTGGAGCTTTCAGTGATACAAACAGCCCGCTGCAGCACGCATCCCATAGGTTCACCACTGCTGGTCTAGGGGAACTCGAGGCAAAGAAGAAACCCAGCAAGTTTTCTAGCTACTTCCTTGTGCTAGAGGCAGAGTGGAAAATCCTCAGGATCCACAGTGAAGATGGCAAATTAATAAAAAGAAGGGAAGCAGGAGATGGTGAAAATGAGACACTGGTAGAGCCTACTGTGGGGTCACCAGACCTCTAGGGACCCTGCAGGAGTAATCAGTCTCCTCCCCTCCAACTGAACTCCCGTTTGGATCATCACAGTCTACAATCCACCAGGTAGCCATACAGGGCGGCTGCCCTCTGTCGTCAAGGTTGCCAACCCCACAATTCTAGGGAATTACTTTTCACACACATTGCTATGAACAGCACCCTCTGGGGTTGTGCCACCATGTGCACCAGTCCTAAAAGCCTCACGGCAACTGACATTGCCCTCGCACACCACCCAGCCACCAGCATGTGCACATGGCCTTCGCTAAGAAGTCATGTCAGCCATCCGTCCATGGGCATCTGATGAGCTGCTTCCTCGACAGTACAAACCTCACTTGACCAGCTGGCCCCCAGAAGGCCATCCGTGCCTTGAAATTGTACCTGACTCCCACCACACCTTGCTTTGTGTTCCACATTCAAAGGCAGTTACACGATTCTGCGATGCTGTTATAGAAGCAAGAACAAATAAATGGAAATGCATAGGAGGAGACATTATCCTATGTCAGTGATAAGAGATTAGGGCATGTTTTAAAAAAAATTGTGGCAGCATTAAAGAAATTTTTAAGAATTCTATTCCAAGTTGAACTTTCTTTCAATCCTGAGAAAGTTTTGAAGCTTGCCAAAATTTAACAACAATTAACGATTACATCTTTTTCACATGCCAAGCATTGTTCCAAATGCTTTGGAAAAGGATAGTGTAGGACAGTAACACACTATTAAACATGAGAATGCAACTAGTAATTAAGAGTGAGTCATAAACTGGAGTCAGGCTGCCTGGTTTATATCCGCTTCTCAGTAGCTCCCAGATCGTAAGCAAGTTTCTCATTCTCTGTACACATCATGTTCTCATTCGTAGAGAGCAGTGACATGGAGACGTAGAAAAGACAAACTTCTAATGATGAAAACTCTATGTCTGAGATGAAAAATGCACTCAACAGACTAAACAAGGAAATGGACATTGCAGAAAAGATAGTTTAGTGAACGTGAAGACATAGCAATAGAACCTATGAAAACAAACCAGCATTAGAAAGAAAAAAGGTTGAAAACAATGAGCAGAGCATCAACATGCTGTGAGAACATCTCAAATAGGTGAATGCAAGTGCAATTAGAGTCTTTACATGCGCATGGAGGACAGAGAAAAAAATCTTCCCGGAGGTCCTGCCTCTGACTCTGACTGGGAGCTGCGGGTCACTGCTGCCCAGTTTGGGAAGCCAATATCCCACGTCCTGAGGCAGGGAGAAGTCTAAAATTCATAATTTGAAGTGTGTTTTCTACTGAATGGTAGACTATGTAACTAGCAATAGAGAAAAGGGCACAATATGTACAGATAAAAATCGACTACCATTTTTCTTGAGACACAAGCAAGCACGACAGTGGAATAACATATTTAAAGTGCTATCAAACTTGAATAATCATGTCTTTTAAAAACTGGTACTGAAATAAAAAGAGTATTTTTACAAAATAAAGTGATCAGAAATTAACTTTTGAATAGAAGATCAAAAGTTTTTGGACAAAAGTGGTATCATTCGGTGGGAAAAACACTTTTTAATACATGATGTTGAGAAAATTGGATTTCAACTGGAAACAGATTAGATACTGGGTAAATCTAAAAAAAGATGGGCAAAGAGGCACGAGAACACTTTTAGGGGTAAAAGAGAGGTTCATTATATTGATTATAGTGATAATGTCCCAGTGTGTAGCTACTTCAAAACTTACCAAATTATGTACTTTAGATACATGCGGTTTGCGGCATGTCAACTATACTACAGTAATGCTTTGAAAAAAAATAAGAATGCATAGCTGGCCAGCATTCCTGTCGAACTACACAGTCCCATCGTGATGACTTAGGAAAGTGAGGAGAAATAGACTTCTCCAACTCAGAGAAACTACATACAAGACTTTTTCCCTCTGTTTCCATAGTAGAGAACTTCAATCATTCTACCTACATGACAACTACATGCAACTAAAGAGACATGCAAATCATGCAGCTGTTACAAAGGCACCATAACAGTGGGCCAAGTATATGCGCCTTTGGTAAATACAAAGATTTATGCTGGCCTTAGTTACTTTTCTTATTGCTGAGACAAAATACCAAACACTGACAGGTTAAATGAGGAGATGTTTATTTTGGCTCACAGTCTGTAGAGGTTACAGTCAGCAGGTTCCAAGGCAGGGCGGCACGGCAGAGGACAAGCGGTTCATGGCTTGACAGGCAGAAGGCAGCAAGCAGCAAGCATCAGGAGCAAGTCTGCCTTCCCCTTTTATCCGGAACAGGCTACAAATTTTTGGGTGGTGCCACCCCACACCCAGGATGGGGCTTCTGTCTTCAGTAAATCCCTTCAGCCATACCCAGAACTGTGGTAATTACAATCAGTGCACAAATTTAGTACTACATACCCTTCATCTCAGTATCACATGCCCTAGATCCAGCATCACATATCCATGATCCAGCCACCTTCCAAAAGCCCCACCTATGAGCTCGTGAGGCTACATACAAGCCCTCACATTGTGCCCAGCCCCCCAAAAAAGACTCATGTACATCCCTTTATGCAAAAGGAATTTAGTCCATTTCTAAGAGTTGTCAAAATCTTAACAGTTTCAGCATTGCTGAAAAGTCTAAGTCCAAAGTCTCCCCTGAGATTTAAGGCAAACTCTTAGCTGTGAGTTCCTGTAAAAATGAAAAGGAAAATTAACCACTTCCAACCTACACAAGATAAACATTCTCATTACAAAAGGTACAAATAGGGGGATAGAAAGGAATGGGACTAAAGCAAGTCCAAAGTCCATCAGGGCAAACATTCAGTCCAGCAGTTCCATGCCCAATATCCAGGGAAATCAGTGGCACGACATGAACTCCAAAGGGCTTGGGCGGCTCCATCCCTACAGCACTCCCGGTGGTAGCTCCCCTGGCTTCTCTCTCGGGCTGGCTTTCCTCACTCCTTGCAGTTTTCCTCAGATGATCCACACACCAGGCTTCTCCAAACTACTGGGGTCGCCACTGCACCTTCAGCTTCACGCTCACAGCTTCACAAACTGCCCTCTCAGGGGCACACTGCCTGGCCTCCCAGACTTTCTTCTGGAATCTGGGTGGAAGTCTTCCTGACCTACAACTTTTGCATTCTGTGTGCCCCTAAAACCAAGGCCATGTGGATGATGTCAGGGCCTGCTGCCAGCTAGAGCAGAAGCCAGGCTTCCTTCAATCATAGCTGGAGGAGTTGAGCACCTGGATTGCTGAAAACTAGGAGCCCAATCCTGAGGAACAAATTCCCTAGGCCACCACCATTTTGGAACATGGTGCTCTCAAGTTTCAGAACAAAGTCTTTCACCTTGGAGATTTTGAGGGTGGAGTCTTGCTGGTTTTTGTGATGTCCTCAGGCCCTCTTTTCTATTTTCCTCTTCCTTCTCAGCAACCAAGTTCTTCCCCTGCTGCTTCTTTGCAGGTGTAACTTTACTGGAGCTGCCTTTCTGGACAAGCTCAAAATGTTTCAAATCTTTCTGCTAGGCTCTTTGCTCTGGCTTCTCAATGCAGATATGGCTAAAAGCCCCAACAGGAGCCAAGTCACTGCCTCAACATTAGACTGCCTTGAAATTTCTTCTGCAATCCATCGTTCTTATCTCAGCCAAAGTCTCTGGACATGAGAAACTGCAGACAAATTTTATGCCAAAGTATAACACACAGGATCTGGAGTCAACAGCCAACACAGTCTTTGTTCCTAACTGAAGTCTCATGAGCCTGGTCTTCACTGGCTGCATTTCTATCTGCTTTCTCATTTGACCTCTGACCAGAATTTCCCATTAAGCTTAGTTCTCAGCATTCTAGGGCTGCTTCTTCAGCTGGCCTCTCCAAACCTTTCCAAACTTTTTCCACCAGCCAGTTCCAAAGGCTCCTGGTAGTGTCACAGCAACAACCCCACTCCTCTCGTACCAAAATCTGTTTTACGTACTTTCTCATTGCTGAGACAAAATACCTGACACCCAAAGTTAAAAGAAGAAAGGTGTATTTTTGGTTCACAGTTTGTAGACGTTTCAGTCCACAGCAGTCTGGTTTCAAGCTCTGGGGGCATCACAGAGGAGAAACAGTCCATGGCATGGCAAGCAGATGGCAGACAGCAGCAAGCAGCAGAAGCAAGCCTGCCTCTCCCTCTTATCCCAAAGAGGCACAAACGTTTTGCTTGGTGCCACCCACTCCCAGGGCGGGGCTTCTGTTTTTAGTAAATCCACTCAGCCACATGCAGAACTATGCTAGTTCCAATCAGTGGACTAATGTAGTACCACATACTCTAGACCCAGCATCACAAGCCCATCATCTAGTCGACCCCCCAAAGCCTCAACTATGAGCCCACGGAGCTCTGTATACAAGCCACAAGAACGCCTTCCTCCCATGTTAGCTGGCTGAAAATTAAACACATGTCACTTACTCTAGCCTGGAGTGTCGTTCATTCTGATGCTAGGATGGGAGTACTCATGGAGTGGAGTCCGTGGGAGTGCAAATGTCAACCATTTACCTATCACATTGGCATATGATGACGGAATTGCTGGATGACTTAAATTGTTCATTCTAGGTGCAGCTCAAAGGTACAGGCTAGAAAAATAAAGTGCATCTAATGTGTCCCACAGGGAAATACACACCACAGTGCATTCAGGAAATTTATTTCTGTAAATTAAATTCATAATCTTGGAAGAGACTCAAAATCTACAGTGCTTTTGTTTCTAGGGATGAAAAGTAGGAGATATGGTTGGTGGGAGGAAAGAATGCTTATTTTTGGTATTGCTCTTGTATACTCTTAGAAGTTGTTTTTATGTGCACAAGTTACACTTTTAAGAGAAAATTATAGCATACAAATTTCAAAGCTCAGTGCAACTCTGGGGTTGCTCATCCCAGGTTAATCCTGAGGAAGGATATGGTACTAGGGCTATCCTTCAGATAAAAATAATAATTTTTTTTCAAATTTACTGCAAGTTCTATTTGATGTAATAAATTAGTATGTTGCCTACACAGATCATTACAAATGGTAGATGGCAGCCCTATCATTATACTTGATGCTAGAGTATAAATTGTTAGTGATACCATGACACCCTATAGTTTGCAAAAACATGGATTGACCCGATATATTGCTTTTTCATTTATAACTTGAGAACTATCCTTATCCTTTTATATACACATGACCAATCTTTATTGAAGTAGCATTGGTGCCTAGTCGTTTCATTTCAAAAAATGTAAGAGAAAAATGAAAGAAAGAAAGGAAGAGGGAGGGAGAGAGGAAGAAAGAAAGAAAGAAAAAAATAAAGAGAGGAAAAGTAAAAACATAAAAATGTGTGCAAACTGTTTTTTACAAACCTGTACATATCGATATTTATATATAATAATAATATACTCTTTTTAGAGTCATTATGAACTCTTTTTAGTAATGATATAGTACTTCCCTTTATAAGATTATCAAAAAGACTCAGTACACACATTAAAATGTCTAAAATTACTGTGCCAAATCTAGTGCCAGTTATTTCAAATATATCTGGTTTTAAATCCAGTCTTCCTCACTGACTAACTCTGCAACCTCATTAAATTTTTTTTATTTTAATGTGGCTGGTGATTTACTCTGTGGCATTAAACAAGAAATATAATCTCTGTGATGTTCAAATTTTTAATCTGTAATTTGGTATAGTAATTTGTGCAAAAAGTCATAAGATCTGAATCGCATGATACATAGAAAGGTCCTGATACATACTAAGTATTTCTTGTTCTGACCTTACCCTCACACTCTAAGTAACAGATCTTGTCAGCCAGTTTCTTTAAAAATGAAGGAGTTGATGGCTCCCTTGCTACTAATAGTGCAATCTTGCCAAATCAGTTCCATTGAACAGGTCATTACTAGACCTATAGTCGTATATAGAAACATAATTGTGCGATCGGTGACTTGGGTTTTGTACTTTCTATCCTTGGAAGCCTATAGCTTCAGCTTATCAACTTTTTAAATAGACATACCACTTTCTGAGGCATAGTTATTCTATATAAGGTCATAATATAACCTTGTATGTTTAGAAACAGGACCTTTAAGGTCTAAAGTTATCACTTCAGTGCCATAAATCTTTTAAAACCTAGAAAGCCACTCAAGATCATTTGAGCACAGTGAGACACTACAGGAAAAATTTATAGAACTAGTACTGAGAAGTGGCCCCCTAATCATTCAGAGATTTTAGAATCTTGGTTAAAAAAAAAAAAGGAAAGAAATCATCAAAAGTTATTAACTGACAGCCAGAAAAATCCTCTTATAATGGGTTTCCACCAATCATCTCTGCCAAAAGACACTCAATGATCAAAAAACATACTTTGTGGGAATGAGGGTGGGTAGTCATAAATATTTTCTAATCTTATAAAGTTATCAAATTCTGCCATTTTTCCTTCAGCAAATTTTTATTAATTACTTATCAGTGCCAGTTTTGAGTCGGTGTCTAAACCAGATCCACATGGTACCTTAGATTAGAAAGACGCAGCACCATCCCCAAGAGTCCACTTCCTCAGTGGCTGAGGCTGGCAGAGCTGTAGACAACGATTATGACAGAGAGCAGCATGGACTGTGAAGAGGAAGCCGCTGCAGAGCGGTGCAAAGGTGCGCCTGGCCCTGAGCTCGGCCCTGGCGCAGTGTTTAGGGCTAAGCAAGGCCTGAACTCAGTCCCCAGGATGGAGTAGGAGCTAGTGAGGTCAAGGTGCAAGGAGAGAACCGGGCAGCCAGCCACTTGCAAGACTTTGCCTGCACAGAGAACTGGCCGCAGGATGGAGGGCTGATGAACTATTTGGAAATCTCCCCTGTTCCTATGCACAAGGAAGCTTTAAAAACGAAGTATAATTTCTTCAGGCCCTTGATGGACTATTCCCTCACCATCTTGAAATTAGAAATAGGAGCTGCTGGAATACTGACTGCAAATGTCACCACATGCAATTCAATCTTCATTAATCCAAAATCGTCAGGTAGCAGATTTCAAGAGGCTGCAGCAGCAGCGACCAACAACCAATACAGGCCAGCAAAATTAGAAGATTTGCTTCATAGAGAGAAAAGCCTGGAAAATGTTCATGAAAGAAAGAACTCGCATCCAAATGAACTCATTAACAGGAACCTAGCAGCTGCCAGGTGTCCATGAGAAATGAAGAACCTATTGAAATATAAACCGCAAGAGAAGAAAGCTTGATAAGTGGTGAAAAGCACAAGGATGTTCCCCAAAAGGATTTCAAAAATGCATCATTTGGCATCGCATAATTCCAAAGAATATCATTTCCTTTCCTGTTGGCAGTTAGGTCAAAACAGAGACTCAGTCTTTACTTATTCCTGTTTACATTCAGTAACCTGAGCTTTGTATAATGGATAGCTTCCACATATGGGCCACATGTTAGGCTGGAAGCATCAGCCTTCATAAAAAGAGGAAATTAATGTAGGTGTTTTAAAATCCCATAGGTGTGGACAGTGTGTTCATAGATGGAGAATCATGTTATTAGGATGAAATATGAGGTTCTCCCACATTTCTAAGAAATCACCATGGGCACTTAACTAAAAAATTTCAGTCTCAAAACCACAAATATGTTTATGCGTGATAGGCCCAACTCCTAATGAATATTGGCAGGTTGTCTTTCACCTGCAAATCACACTTGTTAAAATGGCAATCTGTTTTTAGAAAATCAAATCAATAAACAGATCCTGCAGTCGCCTTGTCATATTTTATAATGTATACCCTGAGAATGTTTTGACATGTCAAATTTGTCTGTCTTCAATACACAAGCATTCATCAAATGCCAGCTGTAGGGGAAAATGTTTGCTGCAGAATCTAATATTGTTCTAAATTTATCCCTCAAATATGCTTTCATATTGATAGCCAAAAGCATTATAAAAATAATTGTATTCAGATTGGCCTGAGATGAAAAATATATTAGCAATGAGATTTTTATGGAAAGTGTAAGCATATGGTGAAAAATTAGCCTTTGAGCTAGATTCTGGCTATAAGTTTTAAGAGCGAGAGAAAAGTATGTTCATTAGCTTGAACATTCTATGGGGTTCAAAATTCACTGTCCACAGATCTTCTGCAAGACATGTTTCTGGCCCCAACTGTTCCTAGGAACAAAACTGTCAATGATAGAATCATTATGTGGGAAGGAAAGATGTGTTTCTTATTATGTTAGAACCGAAGATATTTCCACTCTTGCTATTTATGAGTATTCACTTTGCTACCCTGTATCTTCGTATAAATACCCATGGCTCCAGAAATGTGTGTTTAAACAAGGGTATGGTTTGTCTTTTGTTTGTGATGCCCCACAGCACCTGGAACATGGTTGTGCAATTAACAAATGATCCCTAAACATTAATAGTCTGCTGTCCGAAATTTTCTCCTGTAAAAGTGAACCCATAATCTCAGAAAGTGTCGAATAGTTGGCAGGAATCCAGCATGCTCCTGGAAGAGATTTTAGATGTTATCCTAGTCACCCTTCTAGAATTTGATCTTGACACTCACATCTCTGTTAAATAAATAATAGGATGGAGATGTTACCTTGTGGTTTCACCTGTCTTCCTTGGGGCTATTGGAGAGTTGTCCTGAAGGTCCAGAATATACTGACCTATATTTCACATAAAACACAAGTTTAACTTCTCTACAACATTGCAGTTCTTCTGACAGCTGAGCCTTTAATTGCAGCTATTTTGTTCTCATCTACTCATCCTTACTACATTTGCTTTAGAAGTATCTTGATTTGGGAATTTTAGGTAAGCGTTAGAACGCGTCTGTCGCACACACTTCCTGCTGATCTCTCCTCACCCTCTTCCAAGCCGCTCCCACAAGTACTAAAACTCATACACAGCTTGTTCTCAGGAACACATTACAACGTGGAGACCTTTCTTTCTCTACCTCTCATGGCTATATTGATTCATAATAGGGAGTCATCTGGGAGGTTGGAACAGAGAAATAGAATGAATAGACATCTTTCACAAAGGTTGCCTGAAAAGGAGGGTTTCTATTTAGGTTTAATTAAGTACTTCTGTCATCTGCTTTGTCCCACAATACATGTGCCACAGATTTCAGTGACAGCAAAACCCAGATCTTAAAATACTGGACTTTCTTCCTCAAGTTCTTCAGGTTGGTTTTCTTTGTGTTTTTTGTTCTTTTTTTTTTTTTTTTTTGGAGTTTATGTTTTGCTTTACTACTGATCTCTTCAAGATGCTTTACTCAAAATTACATGATGCTAGCATTTTCAATAACATCAGAAGGAATTTCTTCCAGAAAAAAATGGAGTAACCAGATGGATTAAATATCCTTTTCTGGAAAAAGAAAATATTTTAAATAGGAAAAATATATGAAATGGCAGTACTGAAATTTTGAAATAGCTGATAATGAATTTCGGTGATTCCTAAGAGACGGGAAACAAAATGGCCCTACGCTGCCCAGCCTAGAGTTTAATAGGTCATAACTCAAGGAGGGAGACCTCTGCCTGGCAGCTTCACAAGATGACATCCACAGTCCAGCAACACACAGACAGTGAGAGGGCAGAGCAGGAAAGAGGGACGCAAGACAAAAGGACCAAGGTTTGAGGACAATCCCACTCCTACCTGTGCACCAAGTCTTCATGATGAAGCTGCCTGAGGTCAAGAAGAGAAACATCCAAAATAATTATAGGGAACAAGTGTCTGAGTTCATACATGGCCGTGAACAATTCCAGGTGCCATCAGCCCGAGTAGAAAGCTTCCGAAAGGTCATTGGGAACAGTCCAGAAAGGGCTTGCCACATTAATGGTGGATGCCTTAAAATTCTACTTAGCACCTGCTTATGAGTGATACTCGAAAGGATCACACAGCTTCCAAGAAACTTAACTGTGCAAGAAAATTCAACACCAATTCGAGGAACACTAACGTATCCAGTGCCAAAAAAGATAAAATTTAAATTGTACAGAATTCAGTAGAAAATTAGCATGCAAATAGAGAAGCAAGTACATTTCACTATTAATGAGTGAGGAGAGAGTCAATCGCCTGAAACTGACCTAGAAGTTACACATTTGATAGGACCAGTAGACAAAGAAAATAAAACAGCTGCCGAAACTGCATTCCACATGGTTAAGAAACCAGAGCAGCTGAACATGTAAATTAAAGACATGAAAGATGGGGACGACGCACTCGAATAAAACTTCTGGAGGTGAAAACTACATCTGTAATGAAAAGTACGGAAACTGTATAAATATAAGAGCACAAATGTATTCAAAGTAGAAGGGCCAATGATTTCAGAAGAAATTAAGAAATTTATTAATTTATAACTTTTTTACCTTGATCAAGAAGTAATTTCTTGAAAAGTGTATAACTCTGCGAAATTTCACGAAGTATAGTCGTGTGTCATAACAACATTTCATCCACAGACCACACACGCAGTGGTGGTGCCGTAAGGTTGTAGTGAAGTTAGGAAATCCTTATTGCCTAGCGACACCGTAGCTGCTGTAACATCAAGACATAAGGCATTACTCATATTTTTGTAGTGATACCAGTGTAACCACACTGTGCTGTCAGCGGTGGAAAAGTACAGCACATACAGTACATGATAATTGATGATAATAAATGATGAGGTTAGTGGTTTATGTATCGACTGTACTAACTTTTATCATAATCTTAGCGTGTATCCCTATTTTAAAAAATGTTTATTGTAAAACTGTATCCCTCATCAAATCAGCAAAAACTTCATGTATCTCGTGTTCATCATTCTGATTGATCTATACAGTCTAAATTAATGTAAATACAGTCTATGATGTCCTGAAAAAATGAGATTGGCTAATGATGAGCTTCTTGGAACATGCTCTCCCTCTTTCAGGAATGCATGACTATAGTTGAGTTTTGCTTCTACAATTTCTTTTCTATTCTCAATGCTTCAAAAGCAATGAAACAATAGAGGCAAATTCATCACCTTATAATCTTACTTTTCTTTTCTTTGTGATAGACCAGGAAATTAAGCATCTGTTAGGATCTTTCAAAAACTTCCAACAAGAGAACTCGGTGGAACTAAAAAGCTTGTTATCTATTCGAAGTACAATTAGTGCAGCATTTTGACAGATGCTTTGCAAACTGAACACATACAAGTGAGTGAATTTCCCTTTATATCCATAAACATTGCATAAAACTAGACATTTCATTGTTTATCAATCTTGATTTGTAAATTTTATGAAAAGTATATTGATACACATAATCATAAACTACTCAACTATAAATTATTAGGTAGGCACAAATATTAAATGTCATTCTAAAGAAAAATATAGTTAACATTAATCTCTTCAAGAAGAAATATTCAAGTTTATAACAAAGATGATGCAAGAAAAAAGTGCTCCTTTACCAAATATTGATTTGAAAAGATCTAGTGTGACAGATGTCTATAGTACTATAATTTAGAAGTATGAATATAAATACTATAATTTCTATAGTATTTCCAAACTTGTATCTTTCAAAAGTTTTTAGCACTATACAAAATTCTTTTTCAAAAAGCAACTTAAATAATATTTTCTCACCATAATCACAATTTTGAGGAGAATGTAACTAAAAAAATAGGAAACCTACCGATAAATCTTTTTTCAAGGCCCCATGAAGAGTTATTTGATCATTTGTTTACTCAGTCATTTAAGTGTTTACTAAAGACTATTACATACAAGGGACATTGCTAAGAACTTGGAAAACAAATTATCACAGTCAGTGTTTCCCAGTCAAGAAGTTGACCTCTTAATTGTTGTTAGAGATAAATATAAATTCATCCTTATGACCTTTTTTATCATTTATTTACCATTTTCATCCCATTTTATATCATCGTCACACACATATAAACCGTATCTCTACTGGTAATCATAGTTGAACCTTGTAATTATTTTCTTAACAAAAGTTTTTATTTATAATATTCAGATTTTAATGAAAAGGTGTTCTTTTACTCCCCGGCTTTATTGAGGCATAATTAATAATAATATCATATTGTCTTCATCCATTCAAGCTGCCATAATAAAATACAATGAGCAGGGTACCTTACATACCACAGAAATCTAGTTCTGACAGTTCTGGAGGCTGAGAAGTCTCCACTTTCTGGTTCATACTTGATAACTTCTATCTGTGTCCTCTTGAGGTAGAAGGTCAAGGCTGCTCTCTGGGACCTCATTTAAAAGAGAACTCATCCCTAATACCACCATATGGGGATTAGGTTTTCTCTTAGTCATTTTTCTCATCACTAGGACAAAGTACCCAACAAACACAACTTAAAGGAGGAGAGGTTTATTATGACTCACGGTTTCAGTCCATGGTTGGCTATTTCCAAGGAGAAATGGCTTGGCAGAGGGGTATGGCAGACAAAAGCTGCTCGTATCATGGCAGCTGAGAAGCAGAGAGAGAAGGAAGGAGCTGAGAGGAAGATGTACCTCTCCAGATATGGCCCTCAGTGACCAACTTCCTCTGTCCAGCCTCATCTCCTAACAGCACATTTATCTCTGAACTCATCAGTGGAGTTCAGAGATTAATCCATTGATGAGTACTATGCCACCATGATCCAGTCTTCTTGCAAATACCCTATCTCTGAACACAAGAGATTCTGGGGAGGCATTCTGGATCCAAACAATAACATTCTGCCCCTGAACCCCCCAAATTCATGCCCATCTCTTTATGCAAAATATATTTAGTCCATCTCTAACACTTGCTAAAGTCTTAACAGTTCCAGCACTGTCGAAAGGTCCAAGCCCAAAGTCTCCTCTGAGACTCAAAGCAAACTCTTAGCTGTGAGCCCTTATAAAAATCAAAACAAAAGTTAAACACTTCTGATATACAATGGTGTGGAGTAAACACTCCTATTTCAAAAGGGAGAAATAGGGGGATAAAAATGAATGGGACCACACCATGACCAAAACCCAGCAGGATAAACATTAAATGTCAGAGTTCCATGTCCAGCACCTGGAGGAAGTTATGGTAAAATATGCAATCCAAAGGACTTGAGCAGGTCCATTCCCACAGCACTACCGATTGTAGCCCGTATGTCCTCTCTCTTGGGGTGGCTCTTCTTACTACCTGAAACATTCCTCAGCAGATGTTCCATATTCTGGGCACCTCCAAATCTCGGGGGTCTCCGCCATGCTTTTTGTTTCACAGCTTCACATACTTTCCTTTTAGGGGCACACTGCTGGCCTCCTGGACCTTCTTCTGAACTCTGGATGGATTATTAATATTCCATGACCTCTCATCTCTTGCATTCTGCATGCCTAAAAAACCACCATGTTGATGATGCCAAGGTGTGTAACCAGCCCAAGCAGTAGCTGGGCCCCTTTACATCCTTACTACAGAGGCTGCTGAGTGCTTGACTGGCTAAACACTGGAAAACTCTTTTCTATCTGGCCCTGAATGAGCTGGACTCCTTTACACTCTCTTTTCAAAGCAAAGTCTTTAACTTTTGCATCTGTAAGCCTGCAAAGGTTGAGGTCTTGCCTATTCCTAAGATGCCCCCAAACCATCTTTCCTGACATCCTGATGCAAAGTATTGGGGTTCTTTTTAATGCTAATCTTTTTGGCAAGTGTGTATGTTCTCCATGGTCCCAGCTTTGCAAGCACTACCTTTCTGTTGAAACTACAAGCTTTTTTAAAACTTTTGGCTCTAATAATTGCTCCTAATTTTCACCATAGATCTGCCTGAAAGCAGCCAGCAGTACTCATGCAACAGCCTGAAGATTGGACTGAAATCTTCTTTGCCAAATAAATTACTCCACCACCCTTAATCTCAGTTTCCTACAAAGTCTCAGGCAAAACGAAGATAAATTTTCTGCCAGAGTGTGATTTAGATGGTCCCTAATCCAATGCCAATGGAATCCTTATTCCCAAATGAAATCTCCTGAGCCTGGCTGTTACTGTGCACATTTCTAACAGGATTCTGGTTTCCTAAGCTCCAACTAGAATCTCCTATCAATCCTTGCTTAGTCTGCTTACACATTCTGTAACTTCCATAGCCAGAGTCTCTGACCCTTCCAAACTCATTCTGTGAGCCATTTCCAAAGACTTCTAAACCACATGGTCAGATGCAGTAACAGAAACAATCCCACTTCTCTGTAACAGAGTCTTAGTTACCTTCTGATCGCTGAGACACAATACCTGGAACCCACAACTTAAAGGAGAGAGGTTTATTTTGTCTATGGTTTCAGGGGGTTCAGTCCACTCTTGGGTGGCTCCAGGGCAAAAAGAACACGGTCAAAAGGCCTAGTAGAAGATAGTCCCATCCCATGGGAGCCAGTAATTACAGAAAGAAAAAAATAGGAGCTAGTGAGGGAGATATTCCTTTCCGGGTCATGCCCTCAGTGACCCACCTCTTCTGTCCAGGATCCACTTCCTAAGAGCAGATTTACCTCTGAATTCATTGGTGGATTAATTCATTGATAAACACAGCACCTCAATAATCCAATCACCTTCCAAAACCCCATTTCCAAATACATGTGCCTTTTGGAGGACATGTCAGATCCAAACCATGACAGGTTTCAATACATTAATTTGAGTAAACGCATAGTCATATCATAGCACTATTTACAATGTGCAGTGTGATGTTTATGTAAAATATTGTGAAATTATTACTACAGTCTAGCTAACAAATGTATCCAACACCTCACACAGTTACCATTTTTGTGCATACTGAGAACATTTAACACCCACTTTTTAGCAAATTTCAGGTATACAATGCAGTATTACGAATGACAGTCACCTTGCTATCCACTAGACTTCCACAAATTATACATCCTGTGTAACTGAAACTTCATAGTCTTTGACCAACATGTTCCCATTTTCTTCATACCCTTATCCTTGATACCCACTATTCTATACTGTACTTCAAAGAGTTTGGATTTTTTGTTCAAATGTATAGATTACACATACGAATTGAGATGAGCTCACTCAGTATTTGATTTTCCATGTTTAGCTTATTTCACTTAGACCTTATATCATTTATGTTGCTCCAAGCGAGAGGATTTACTTCTTTTTTTAAGGCTGAACAGTGGCCCATAGAGTAGACAAATGAATAGATTACATTCCTTTTCCTATCCATTCATCCACTCACAGATACTTGGTTTGTTCCTAAATTGTGACTATTGTGAATAGTGCTACAATAAACATGGAGTACAGATGTCTCTTAGAAATACTAATTTTACTTACTTTAGATATATTCACAGATGTGGGATTGATGTGGGAGTTCTCATTTTAATTTTTAAATGACACTCCATACTGTTTTCCATTATGGCTGTGCCAAATTTACATTTCCACCAAAACTGTATAATGATTCCTTTATTTCTTCATTTTCACAATTACTTTTGTCTTTTTTATGGTAGCCATCCTAACAGGTAGTCATAACTCATGGTGTCTATGTTTTTGCTTTTATTATTCGTATATATTTAAATGGTACGACATGCTGTTTTGGTACTCATATACCTAGTGGGATGATTATGACAGTGCAGCAGATTAATCTGTTGATCATACTGCACAGTTATCTTGTGTGTGTGTATATGTATGTATGTATTTGTGTGTGCACACGTATGGTAAGAGCACTTAAAAAATCTGCTCTTTCAACAAAATTTCAGCGTACAATACTGCATCATTGACTACGATCACCATGGTGCATATTACCATAGGTCTTTAGACTTATTCATCTTGTATAATTGTAGTCCCCTTTGACCTACTTTGGCCCAATTCCTCCTTCACCTCATTCCTGGTAACCATCATTCTACTCTTTTTATGTATTTGAACTTTGTACTTAAGATTCCACATGTATGTGAGATCCTGCAGTATCTGTTTTTCTGTTTAGCCTATTTCATGTAGCATGATGTCTTCTAGATTCACCCATATCATCACGAATGGCAGTATCTCCTTTGGGAGGCTGGATATTATTCCATTTTATATACATCACAACTTCTTTATGTGTTACACTGATGATGAACAGTTTCCACCTGTTGGATACTCTCAATGATGCGATGACGAACATGGGAGCTCAGATATCCGCATCAGGTGCTCATTTCATACCTTGTGGGTATATCTAACAGAGGACTGACTGGACCTTTAAATTTTAAATTTTTAATGAAACTTTCATACTGTTTTTTGCTTACACCAATTTATATTCCTGCTAACAGTGCATAGGTGTTCTTCCAGCTCCACACCTTCTTCTATATGTTTTTTTTTTTTTGATAGGAGCTATCCTTGGTAGGTATAAGGTGATATTTTATTGTGGGTTTGATTTGCACTCCTCTGATGAATAGTGATACAGAGTATCTTTTCAAATATCTATTGACCACAAATGTGTATCTTCTTTGGAACATTGTTCAGGTCCTTCACCTATTGTTTCATTGGGTTAATTGTTTTATAATAAATTTTGTGATTTCCGAATATACCTTTTTCATATTAACCTCCTATCATATGTGTGTCTTGCCAATCTTTTCTCCAATTCTGAAGACCACCTTTTTATTTTGTTGATTGTTTCCTTTGCTACGCAGAAGATTTTCAGTTTAATATAGTCACAGTAGTTTATTTTTCTTTCGTTGCCTGAACTTTTTGTGTGATTTAAAAAAAAAAATCATTGCTAAAACCACTATGAAGAAGCTCTTCTATCTTTCTTTCTAATAATTTTATATTCTCATGTCTTTTATTCAAGTCCTTAGTCCATTTGAATTGTTTTTTTGTGTACAGCATAAGAATCCAACTTATTTATTTTCCCATATGGTTGTCCAGTTTTCTCAACACCATTTATTAAAGAGATTAATATTCTTACATCTTTTTACATCTGAAACGACTCTTATGTTTCCTTTTTCATTTCTGATTTTATTTATTTGAGATTCCTCTCTTTTTTTAGTTAGTCCAGCCAAGAGTTGTTCACTTTATTTTTCTTTCCTAAAAACTGACTTATAATTTTATTTTTCTAATGTTTTACTAGTATCTTTTTCATTTATTTATGCTCTGATATTTAGGTTTTGTTTTTTTTTCTGCTAGTTTTTACTTATGTTCTTTCTTCTAGTTCCTTGGGGCATGATGTAAATGCTTTTTTTAATGTAGGCATTTACCACCACAAATTTCCCACTTGGCAATACTGTCACTGAATTTCATGTTTTCTTTGGTTTTGTAGAGCTGGAGATTGAATTCAGGGCTTTGCTCAGCTAGGTAATCTCTCCACCATTGAGTTACATTCCCCATCCCACATCCCATAGGTTTTGGTATGTTGTGCTTTTATTCTGATTTGTCTGCAAGTTTTTTTAATTCCATTTTTTAGGGTTTTGTGCATGTGTAGGTGTGGATGGCCTTTTCAGGAGTGGGGTTTGGTTTTGTCTTCAGTTGTTATTATTCATTTTTGCCATTAATAATTTCTATTTTCATCCCATTTTGGCTGAAAAATATGCTTGGTATGATTTTCATCATCTATAATTGAAATTTGTTTTGTGACCTAACATGTGACCTGTCTGGAGCAATGTTCAATGTGTACTGGAAAAAAATGTGTATTGATCTGTTAAGTGAACTGCTTGGTAAATGTCTAAGACCATTTTGTCTCTGGTGTTGGTCAAATCCACTGTTCCCAAACCTAAGTCCAAAGGGCTGGCCTGGCACTTAGTGGATCTGTGCTTTGTTCTGTTGGAGCTCGCCTAGAGTCTGGGTCCACGGGGCCCTGCCTAGTACCAAGGCAGGTCAAGGTCCTCAGGAACTGTCTTGTGTTGGGTGTCAACCTGGAACTTGGGCCCACCAAGGCTGGTCTCAAGGTTTAGCAAGACCAGTCTGATGCACAGGTTCACAGCAGAGCGAGTTGGGTGTACTCTTCACTCCCTTATCCCACATGGAAGGTGTTTCTCTCTGCGCTGTGCTACGTAGGATCAGGTAAGGGGTGATGCAGCTAATGAGCATCGGTACTTCCCACGCTATGAATGCATCTTTTCTTACTTCTGTGTACTCTTGAGTACTGTAGTGTCTCGTTTTGATTCCATAGCTCTCCTAAACATGCTTTTGTACATTGTTGGTTACTTAAACACATGTTTCCATAGGGAGACGACTGCTGAAAACTCCTATTCTGCCATCTTGCTGATGTCCCAACCCTTATTCTAACCGATTGTAAGTGGAGCACAGAGTATAATTTGGTAATTATTTTTGGCATTATTGTAATAACCACAATTATTAGAATAGGCTAACTCCTATTCAGAAAAGACCACAAGTTATTCTGGTGCAAACACTGTGGGAATGTGTTTATCAGTCTTGGAAAAATAGTAAGTGACTGAACAAATAAATAGGACATCACTATTCTACAGTCATTCAGGACTCATGTGACAGAGATCACAGTGGATATCATCTGTAGTCTTAACAACTGAATAGGAAAAGAGAAGGAGGGCATTGGTGGGAGGAGTTTAGAGGCCAGACAAATGCTGGCTAGACATTTTACAATCTGTTGGCTAGAACTCAATCCTATGACAACTTCTCACTGTCAAGAAACAAGGAAGATGACCTAGCTGTACCTTTAGGAGGAAAAATGGGAACAAAGCTTTTGTAAATAGTTACAGTATTTTTCAGCTTCAACGATTTACTTTCACTTTTCTTTTTGTTAATAGTCTCATTTTGCCTATATGTCATTTTCCTAGTTTCATTTAGTTTTCTGTGTTTTCTTTTATTTGATTAAGTATATTTGAGACAGTTGTTTTAAATTCTGTAGCTAGCAAGTCAAATGTCTTCTTCAGGGGCAATTTCTGCTAACTTGTTTTGATCCTTTGAGTGAGCCACATGCTCCTATCCTTTTGTGCGCCTTATGATTTGTTGTTATTGTTGAAAATAAGCCATTCGGAAAAGAACTACATCTTTCTGGTTTTTCAGGTGAACTCTGGTTCAGGTACGCCCTTCATGGATTAACAAGGCTTGCTATGAACTTAGAGGTGACGGACTAAGGTCTCCTCTGATCTTTTCTGAGTGTGCATTCTTATGTGGCCCCCTGTGTGGTTTCATATCTCACCATATACATGGCTGCCTTTTCTTAAATTCCTTTTATTTTCTCTTTGCTTTCCTTTCTTTTTTTTTAATTAGTGCATGTTTGCAGTACATAATGAACACATTCCTTGTGGGGAGTTGATACATATGCACCTTAGTCCTTTTTACTCCATTTTCTTCCCCTCCCTCCATCGTCCTTTACTCCTAAATCTTCTCATCTGCAAAGGCCTACCTCCCTGTTTCCAAGCTTTTATTCTGACTGAAGTAAAATGGAATCTTGGTGTTGTTTTGATTTGCATTTCTCTAATGACCAAAGATGTTGAACAAATTTTCACGTATGAATTTCAAATGCCCATTTTTATTGGGTGCTATTTTTTTTTTAGTTCTTTATATATTTTAGGTATCAGTCATTTATCTAAGGAACAGTTAGCAAACTGTTTTCCCATTCTTTGGGTTGTCTCTTTGCTCTGCTGGTTGCATCATTTGCTGTGCAAAAGATTTTTGATTTGATATACTCTTATTTTTTATTCTTGGTGTTATTTCTTGTGTCACTTGAGTCCTATTTATAAAGTCCTTGCCTATGCTTATTCTTCAAGAGTTTTACTTAATTTACTTCCAGCAGATCCAATGTTTCTCTTTTTATTTCTAGGCCTTTGATTTATTTTGACTTGATATTAGTACAGAGTGAGAAATATGGGTCTAGATTCATTCTCCTGCATGTGGATAACCAGTTTTTTCAGCACCATTTGTAAAATAAGCTGTCTTTTCTCCAGCATGTGCTTGTGGTCCCTTCAGACTAACTCTTGTCAAGGATCAGATGGCTGAATGTACCTGGGTTGCTTTTGCAGCCTCATTCTGTTCCACTCATCTGGCTGACTGCCTTTGTGCCAGTGCTATGTTGCTTTTACCTCTGTAGCTTTGTAGTGCAACTTGAAAGTCGAGATTGTGATGTCTCGTTCTTTGCTCTTATTGTCCAGGATTGATTTTGCTATTCTGGGTCTTTTCTGGTTCCATATAAATTTTAGGATTGTTTTTCCTAGTTCTGTGAAGAAGACTGTGGTATTTTAATTAGGATTGCATTAAATCAATATAACAGTTTTGATAATACGGGCATTTTAACAATATTAATTCTATCTATCCAGGAAAGGGGATATCTTTCCATTTTTGGATGTCCTCTTTAATCTCTTTTTTCAGAATACTAGTTTTTCTATAGCAGTCATTCACTTCCTTCATTCAGTTAATTCCTAAGCGTTCATATTTTTACGCTATTATGAATTGGGTTGTTTTCCTGACTTCTTTCTCAGTGGATTCATTGTTGGTGTATAGGAATACTATTGATTTTCGTGTGTCGATTTTGTGCTGTGCTGAATTTGTTAGTTAGTTCTAGGAGTCTTTGGTAGCATTTTGAGGGGTCTTCTATGTAAAGTATCATGTCATTTGTGAATAAGGATAGTCTGACTTCTTCTTTTCCCATACATATTACTTTATTTCTTTCTTTCACCTGATTGCTCTGACTAAAAGTTTCAAATGCTATATTTTAACCAGAGTGATGAGAGTGGATACCTTGTCTTCTTCCTTATTTTAGAGGTAAAACTTCCAGATTTCCCCTCATTTATTTTGATGCTGGCAGTCAGTTTATCACAAATGGCTTCTATCAGGTTGACATAAAGTCCTTATATACCTATTTTCATCAAGGTTTTTATCATGAATGGATGTTGGAGTTGTCAAAAATTCTTTTTGCATCTGTTGAGATGACCATATGATTTTTGTCCTGGCTTGTGCTTATGTATTGATTTACACAGGTTGAGCCATCCTTGCATCCCTCGTAAGAACTAAATTTGTCATGATGTATGATCTTTTTCATTGCTGATTTCTGGCTTCATTCCACTATAATTCAATAATATGCAGAGGATTGTTTCAATTATTTTGCATTTATTTAGGCATATCTTATGGCCTAAGATATAGTCTATTTTGGAAAAAACTCCCTGTGCTGCTGAGAAAAATGTGTGTTCTGTTGTTGAATGAAACACTCTGTAGATATCTGTTAAATCCATTTATTCAGTGGTGTGGTTTAAATCTGAAAGTGGGGTGTTGAACTCCCCCAGTAGGATAGTACTTGTGTCTTTTTGCCCTTTTAAGTCCAGGAGTTTCTATTTTATGAAGTTGAGTGTTATTTCCTCCTGGTGGGTTGTTTCCTTTATCAGTAGGTAGTTGCCATCTTTGTCTCTTCTGATCAGTTTTAGTTTGAAGTCTGTTGTGTCTGAAAATAAGATAGCTACTGCTGCTTGCTTTTGGGGTCCGGTTGCAGGCAGTATCATTTATTTTCCATCATTTCACCTTTAGTCTGTGAGCTTCCTTTTTCAGGTGATATATGGTTGCATTTTGTTTTTTGACCCAGTCCACCAACATGTGCTTTAATTAGGGAGTTAAGATCATTGACTTTGAGAGTTATTATTGTAAGGTATTTAATGAATCCTGTTATTACATTATTTTTCCAGGTCTGATTCCTCAGATTTTTTTCTTTTGTTTAATTACTTGCCTGTTAGAGATAAACTTTCCTTTGGGCTCTTTGTGCTGGAAGCTTCCTTATCTCTGTCTACGATTCCCTTGAGTATTTTCTGCCTTGCTTGTTTAGTGATCAATATGTATTTCCCTAGGATTTCTTTGTCATAGAAAATCTTTACTTCTGTATCAATCTTAGCTAACTTTGCAGCATTTAAAACTCTTGGTTGACAATTGTTTTCTTTTAGGCTTTAAAAGCTTCATTCCATGCTCTCCTGGCCTTTATTGTTTATGCTAAAGAATCTATTATAATTCTGATAGGCTTGGCTTTATATGTAACTTGCTGCTTTTCTCTAAGAGCTTTTAGTATTCTCTACTTTTGTTGAATTTCTGGCATTTTGATTATGATTTGTCATGGACATATTCTTTCTTGGTCACGGTCATTTGGGTTCTATATGCCTGTTATACTTACTTGAATATTGAATTCTTTTCCTAAATTTGGAAAGCTTTCTGCTATGATTTCAGTGAATAAGTTTTGTTTTGTTTTGTTTTTTGTTTGTTTGTTTTTGTTTTTTGTACCCTTTAAGTCATTTTCTAGCTTTTTCTGTATGCCTGAAAACCTGTCTTTTTGGGAGGCAGGGTCACCTAGCAGCTGCTTGATGTGGCTTTCTCAGTGTCTTGCTATCTTTAGGTCATCACTGAGTTTATGATCTACTACATCCACTTTTTCTTCCATTTTTGACATTCTACCCTCATATTGGTTAACTCTGCTAACTAGACATGTTTTCTATTGAATTTTTCATATTTTGCATTTCTGCTTGCTTTCTTTCATAGTTTCTAATTCTTTACCAAACTGGCCATTCATATCTTTTACTGTCTTGTATAACTGGTTTATTTTGTTTCTTCTTTAAACTTGAACATTTTATTAGCAAAATCATTTAACTGTTTAATGAAATCTGCTTTAAACGTGGCAAATATCTTATGAAACTGCTTACTGGTTTTTCCTTTAAGCACATTTTGACCATTTGGTTTTTGAGTTCTTTGCCTATACCTTCTTCTACTTCAGTTTCCATGAGTTCAGCCTTTGAGGGGCTAAGGGTTTTTGGAGGCATCTTGCTCCCTTGCATTCTCATATTTCCATTGTTCCTGTGCTGCACACTGAAGAGTGGTTAGAGTAGAAAAGCTGCCCCTACTGTGTAGATCTCTTTAGTTATAATCTGCCTCCCTGTGGTGTGTTCTTGTATTTGGTTACATTTTGGTGTTTGCACCCCTCTTAAACCTATTCAGAATAATATTTGAGGGTGCTCTTTGTGTCCAACTTTCATCTGGGGACTTGTGTCTGTGAAGACAACCCCCAACCCACGGCTGCCCTTGAATGTCTTAATTTTCTAAAGAACACCACACCATCTTCTCCTTAGGGCCTTGTATAGTTTAGTGAATGCCTCATGTCTCTACTTATAATCATTTGCCTCAGCTATCTGCAGATCTGCAGTATCCCTGTAACTCGCATAAGCTGTACTTGTTGCTCTTGAGATCTGAACTGTTAAAGACAGTGACTAGGCCCTCAGGCAGTCCCCCAAAAGGTTAAAACTTTTCAAACATGGTCTGTCTTACTCTTTCCTTTTCTAGGCAAGGATCTGGAAATGAAGCTACTACCTCCCCAGGCTAAGCCCTCAATGAACTGGAGAGCAGGTGGAGAAAAGGAAAGTAAATATACTTAGAAATTTCCTGTCAATTTAAAAGTGTGTTTCTTTTTTCTTTTTCTTGATTGGGCATATATTCAGGTGCTACATACTTAGGACTATTTTTCAGAGCTCCCATAAGTTTAATTCAGCAAGTTTCTGGGTTTTTAAGTATTTCCATAGGAAAAGAAGGGCTTGGAGCTTTCTAGCTCATCATTTTGCCTTTTAGTCTTGTGCCTTTTTAAAAAATAACTTTATCACTGTCTTTGTAAATTAAGCAAGAGATATTACCTAACTGAGACATTTATAGTGAACAAGATATAGTGTTTTATTTCTAAATTTCTTGACAGCCTGTAGAAGCTATTAAATATATCCATTCACTCTTCTGGAGGAAAGTCATTTACTATACTATTACTAGATTAAATTCTTAATAATAAATTTTATAATTAGTTCTTAACCAATCTAATTATAATATCATCCAAGAGTGTCATGCCTCCAAAATAGAAATGATCTGCAACAATTAATATTCTTATTTCTCTTTCTTCTACTTCCTGTAGAAGCTTTCTGATTTTCTCTCAAATATTTAGTTAGTCCATCCTACTATGATCTCTCTGCCCGCTTTGTTGCATCTTATTCACCACTGGCATTGCAATTTGAGCTTTATTTTCCCTAAATAGCCCATATTATCTAGGTTAATGTATAATTTAATTTTAAAGATAGAGATCACTACCTAAAACCATTTGAGATATGTGTACTGGCCATGCTTCCTCAGATTATATAGTTCAATCCTTTGTGGCTCAAATATGGGCAAGATAAGCCATATTAACATCAATGAGATATTTGGTCATGAATCTGTAATGTAAGATGCTCCTTTATTCATAGATTCATGTTCTTTTTATTATTTCATACTTCCTTTATCTTTTCTACCATTTGTTCTGATAGAAATGAAATGGACCTGAATGACATAGTCATTTCCATGGGTGATACTAAAAAAATTTAATAACCAGAATTGCTAGAATAGAGTCTTGGAGGAGAGCTCTTGTTCTGTATCTTAACCCTGTGGATGCAGAGGATATGGATGAGGTCATGAGAGGAAATGAGATAGCTGGAGGTAGGGCACACCCATCTGGTTAAGAACAGAGGCTGTTTATTTTAAAATATAGAAATATTTTCATCTTTTAACAGCAAAAGTAAACTGGCTTCATGTTAGATCATGTAATTTCCTTATTTTCTTTGTCTTCCTCATGCTTTTAGGATAATTTTTCAAACCCAGAATATATTTGGATAGGACTAGTCTTTCAGGGGAAAAAAAAAAAGATGATTCACCTAGCAACTCCTCTGGCTTCGGGACGCTGATGGGCAACTGTTTCCAGGCAACTACTAATTTTCTTCTAGCTACAACAAAAGTGAACAGCTAACAATTTTCTCAATTAAAAAAAAAAAAAAAAGAGCCTCAAGTCAAGTCTGCAGACAACTGACCAAAACCAGGTCAAGAGGTCTGTTATGAGCTCTGCTAATCAGATAACTAAAAGTTTTATGTTTATTCAAAGACACAGAGGAGAATTTCAGGAAATCTCATCACATCACAAATGAGAGAAATAACATTCAGGCTGAACTTGCAATGGATGGGCAGTATTTTCTATTTGCATTTCAATAGCTATATGTTAAAAATGCTGTACTACACCAACTGAGGTACAAATTGGTACCTCAAATCGGGATTCATGTTTCCATAGGCTAAGTTAAAACGTATCCCTGGGGTATATGTTATAATTAGGAATACTCTACATTTCTTTTTGTATCAAAATAAGCACATATTTCATTGAGCAGAATCCAAAATGCCATACAAATTATTAAGGAAAACATGCGACCAGAAAATTTTATAATCATGGAGTAACATTTTGGATTACACATCACTCTTAGGCTCTCTGGAGTTGGGGCTCCACTTGCACACACCAGCTTCAAATGATTATCATGAAATACTGGAGGCAACTAATTTACAAAGACCAAAGTTTAGTTAGCTCCCAGCTTTGATGGTCCTCATATCTGATGCAATTTAGCTCACACTTTTGGAGGCTCAAAAGCATTGTGCCTATCTCTACTCAGTGCTGGTGAGATCAGGGGATCATAGCCATCATGGCAGATGCATTTGTAGAAGCTAAATAGGAGCAAATAGCTCAATCTGGGGAGGACGCCAGTGACCTAAGGACCTCCTACTAGGTCTCACCTCCCAAAAGTTCCAACCCTCCCAATAATGCAGTGCTCCTGCCTAGGCCTTTATGTGTGGACCTCTGGAGAATACTCACAATTATGATATACTCAAAATGTTTGTGATTGTATCATTAGTTTGAGGTGAGATCAACACAGGAAAGATTTGTTTTAGTAAAGATGTTACCTTTAATTACGGCAAGATCAGAAAAAATATAGATGGCTACTAAGTTGCTCCTAAATAATCAGACTAACAGGGGAAAAGAATGACCAGAGATAGAACAGACCAGAAAAGCTATGTAAATAAAGAAAAGAGGCTGAGTAGTCAATCTGTATCTGAGAAGGCAACTTGGAGAACCACCTTCAGTAACGAGTCTGCATCATCTAAAACTTACAAAACTAGTTCACTTTTCATTTTGGCCAGTCTTTCTTTTCTATTTCCTTGGATCCTTCTCCTTCACCAATAAAACCCTGATCCTAAGCATTCTGAGGACAAGGTAGGTAACTTCTAGAACTTCATTACTGGCTGGATATATATAAATTATATTCTTAAGCACAGAATAAACTACGAGAATTGAAAAGGAGTAGAGAGAAATTTTTAAACAAGAAAATACATTGAATATGAAGATAAATTTAATAATATGAGTGTCAATGGGCAACACGAATGCAAGAATGACAAATTTCCCTAACTCCAAAGTCCCACAAGGCTTTATCCCATACATAAGTAATGGTTTTTAACACTACAGTACTGGAATCTACAACTCAAAAGCCAACAGAAGCCACTTGCTGTCACTACTATTCAAACCAATTCTGGGCATGCCATTGGAGTTTGGCTGCTTTTTCATTTTGGGAAATCACACTTTCTCATTTGTATCTAGTATAATATTTTAAAAGGAAACAGCAGAAAAGCTGATATCCTGGAAAATAAATCTTATTGAAGCCTCTTTTGACATTGTAGTTTCTTTATTAACATTTAAATAGCTAGCATAAATATTTTATTATAATAGCCATCAGAATCATATTTGAGAATTGGTGCAACTAAGTTATATATTGATCACGAAATATTTGCGATAAAGTAGCTGTACAGAATCAAGTGTTTTACTGTCAATGTGCACTATAATGTAGGAGTCTTCTTTTATGGAAAAATACAAGCCTAGACAAAGTGTCTGATGAGAAGATACATGAACAAAGTGTGCATATGCCAAAATACTATACAGAATGTCTTAGCATTGAGATAAAACTGTTGGAAAAATACTAAGTAGGTAGGTTTGGTCCTTTTCAGTACAAGATGATGATAAGTTTCGGAACACTCTATGCGCACACAGAAAACTGAAGCTGAGAAATTCTTGACAGCTTAGTTGCCACCAAAGTCAAAGTGGGTCCTCCACACTGTCCTCTGCTCCCTCTGTCCTGAGTGTCTAAAGCAAATTCAAATCAGAGACAAGGTTTTGTGGTTTGGTATTGAGCATCAAATCTTCCTTGATGAAATACACTGGGGTGGCCGTGAGGATGCATTCTCAGTTCTACAGTTGTAAGGAGAACAAATGACCAAGTGTCCCAGCAGCTCTGCTCTGACACCCATCACAATGTGCCATCAAGACCGTGCTTCCCAGGTTACTCCACACTGACTGAGCACAGCCAGCATAGTTCGACACCACCCCTTGAGACACTGAAGGTCTCTGAGGAATGAGTCTGGCTGAGGATCCCAAATGTCCCTGCAGAAACTTTATAGGATGCATGATTGATAGGCTAATGTGCTTCTGCCCAAACTTTCCTCCCCTCTCCTTTACTCAGGATTAGACCTCAGACTTATACACCTCCATCTCTACCTTCTTTCTCACAGTCATTTCTTCTAATAAAACCCTTAAAGTCTCAATCCACCTTGATATCTGTTTCTCAGAGCTCCAGAACTAGTGCAAGCTTCAGAGATGTGGCACATGAATTCTTACCTTCTCAATCCCTAATTTCATGTCATTTGTGTCCCATGCACATCAGTTCGACTATATGATCTTCCCTGCCTTAGTCCTTTATTTTGGGTTTCCAACTAACAGCATACCATTCGGCATATTAACAATAACTAGGGACTCTGCATCCAGGCACAGACTTTCCAGGCACAACCATCGGCTAAACTCACTCAGGATAAGCATAACTCCCTTTTTACAAAATTTTCTGTGATCGAATCGGAGCCTCTTATTAGAGCAATATACTATTTCCTGTAATTCCCCCAACTACCAACCGGATTGTGACTGGTGACTCCCAAAACCCCTGGACATTCTTGCTTTTACCAGATGCATCCCCAATCAGCCCCTACTCTGTAGGTCAAATACTTGTCCAACTTCAGTGGATAGACACATTAATTCTAAATCCTGTTTTATCCACAAGTCTTGCCAAATCCTAGGATATGGTAGTGGACATTCAGCTGAAATTCTTAAAGGATCTTCATTAGCTAAACATAAAACCCTTATCTAAGAATGAACAAGGAAAACCTGAGAGTAGAGTGACTATCCCTCCTTAGTAGGAAACTTGTACAAAGAGGATATTAAAGTTATCAAATACGTGCACCCACCAAATTGAAAACAGATAATTTATGGACCCAAAATATACTATATGATTTCTTTTTATGACTTTTTTTGCAAACGTAAACTTTAGATATACTCATTATAGGAAAAATATTAAGGTGAAGTAAGATATGAGCTTACTTCTTACTAAAAAGTGGCCAACATTACTCTTGTTTCTTAATTAATGTTAAATTGAACTGATTCTTGCTCTGGATCACATGTGAACAAAATATGACCTATTGATTGATTCCAATCCAGGACTTCATTTATTTTTTTATTTTTATTTTTTTTTTGTGGTGCCAGGGATCGAACTCAGGGCCTTGTGCTTGCAAGGCAAGCACTCTAATCACTGAGCTAAATCCCCAGCCCCCTCCAGGACTTTATTTTACTTAGTCCTCATTCTCATTGAAGAAATCAGTGGTGCCTTTGCCTGGGGGAGATGCAACATTATCACCAACGGAGTGTTCCTTAATCAATGACCTTTCTCATGTTAATAATAATGTCCCTCTCCCACTGGCACGTGTTCAGTTTTGGGGAAAATACCATGCTTTTGGACACTGTGGTTTAGAAAAGAGTGGTGGTAATAGTGATAGTTCTGAGTTTGCAGTTCTCCTGAAAGGTTTAGCGCACACAAATAATGAACAAAGAGAGCTCCCCCCTCACACGTTACATGTGGGCACAGTGAACGCCACACTCAGATTCTTTGTGGCAGCATTCTGCAATACTTTTTTATACACTATTTTCTGGACATAGACTTCAGCAATTGTCACTAACATTTTTTAAAGAAAGCTTTTTTTCTCAGTAAATGGAATTTACTTCATTTAGCCCACAACTTTAAAGAGAAGACAGCTTCCCACTATGAGTGTAGTTGTGAAAAGAATTAAACATGAAAAAAAAAAGAGCCTAGCTAAGAATCAAGTAATGAAGTCACCCCCAAAATGCCAAACCAAAACAAAAAACATTTATTTTAGAACAAAAAATTTTGGATCTATACAAGGAGACTTAAAATTTGAAAATTAAAAATAAAATCTTTGGATATTTCATAAATAAAAAACTTGCAGGCAAACATGATAAACTTTCTTAGAGATTCTTGGAGACTTTCGTATGTTTCCCATCATTTCTTAGCTCTTTAGTCAATTGGTGGCAAGTTTTTATTTAAAAAGAAGAGTACCTTAGTTTGTCTCAGTGAATACTTACGATTACCTCAATTTTAGTGATGGAATTCAAATATTCTGACTTGTATCAATTGTTTTATACTTGCCTACATCATCCACCAATCTGGCTTTGCATAGATATGGAAATTTTCTATCTCAAGTCATTGATATCTGTAGTTAGAAGCCATACAAAGAACACTGCAGAGCCTCAAATACCTATTTGGATTCTACATGTTAAAAAATTACCATGATTTTTGTTTGCTTAAAAACATGAGATTAAGTGTTGTGCAAAACTGTCAAAGTTGTGGAAAGCAAGATAATAAAACCATCACAGATGAGTGGAGACTAAGGAAATAGATTGGTCAACTGAAACGTGATATCTCTGGATGGATCCTTGAAAAGAGAACTTTAGTGCAAAGCTGGAGAAATTCAAATAAATCCCACAGTTCAGTTAATACTGATGTAATGATGCTAACCTCTTAATCTTGAGAAATGTATCATAGTTATGTAAAATTATTAGCTTTGGAGGACACTGGGTGACAGGCACACAGACACTTCTGAACTATCTTCTTATGTTCTCTGTAAATAAGAAATTATTCCAAAATAGAAAGCTAACAAAAACATAAGACTACAAATATTTTTATTTTCATGCAGGAAACTGAGGCTTAAATTAGATGATACGTAGGTGATTGTTGTGTTTTTAAGAATGGCAATTCAGTTATTGTAGGCTGGCCTTTGTTGCCGTTAACACTTCCTCTTAAGGAGTATTTTCTAATTTTAAAGTAAGCTTAGAGTTAAATTTGCTCAGCTGAACACCCACTGCTTTAAAGAACCCTGATGAAAGGCGATAGATACACAAGGAAATTCAGTTTGGACTTTTTACCCATGTTTTGCATTATGGAAAGAAAGGTGATTTTTTTTCCCCAAAATGTTTATACATTAATGGACCAGCTATCTTTACTAATGAAAAAGGGGATGCAATTGTAATGTCTCACCAAGAGTATAGGACTGCATTAAGATACAAGAAGTTCATTGAACAGAAGGGATTTGTTTGTATTTTCGTGTCTCAGATCCTTTTCTCCAATAAAGCAAGAGAGGAAGTTCCAGCCGCAACTCTGTGGCTGACAAGCAGCAGCACTGGCTTCCTCAATCAATTTCCCGTGAACTGTGATTATACTTGAAGCAGGATGGCTGTTCTTCAAAACGGTCGCTCATTTATCATCGTTATATATTTTCCTTAAATCCGTCTACTTCTTCCATTGGAATTGATCATAATGATTTTGAGGCACACTATTTGCAAAACTACGCACTTGTGAAAATTTGCAATGAAATGTGTAGGAGAAAACCAGTGCCCAAGAAGATCCACACTCCGAGGCATGAGTCTGCTTCTGGGAAGCTCTCTGTAGCTTTGCTTCCTAGTATTTCTGGCCTCCAAATGTGCTCCTTGGTCATCACCGTGTAGACACCTGTGAATACAGTGTCACTAAGGACATCAAACACAGGTTTAAAAAGTTCCTATTTTTCCAAACATCGGGGATACCCTATGTATGTACTACTGGTGCATTTGGAGTTGTTCTGGTTAAAATAAGAATGAAAGAAGCCCTAGATCTGTGCTCAGAATCCTCCACTTCAGTCTTCATAAAACCATACTTGAAAATTGATATTTAATAATATTTAACCACAGTTTTACATTTTCCTAACCCCTCCACATCTGACTTTGTGTTTTAAAGCATAGTGTGTACCAAAACAAATAACACCAAATAACAGTTTTATTATGCAAAGACAGAACTGACTACAATATTATATTCCCCAAATGCATATGATCAGAGCTACTGGATCCACTCATAGAATTTATGTCACCTCAATGAATTAATATATCTCCAGCCAAAAATAAACTGTATTTAGTTACCCTACAGAGTCTTAAAATAGAAACCTGTTATTTCAAACAAGAATATCTTTAATTATAAAAAGCTGTTCAATTAACAATGTTAATTTTATGGTTAAGCATACATCCAGAACTCAAGTTAGGGAATCAGTGCTTTAGGGGTATTAACTAAGAGATTCCGGATAGTCGCTTGGTTGACATGGTTAGCTAGGAGGTTAGAGGATGAGGAAAGAAGAGGAAGATTGGTAGGTAAGAGAAAGCCAGAGTGTGTCAAGGAAGCTGGACCCGTAGCGTGGGAATGACAGTCATGAATATCTTATATGTAGGCGGGAGGGCGTGGCTAAAGACGAGGGCGGGGTCAGAGGGGAGGAGGGTGTTAAAGCACCACTCGAATGCTGAAGCAAAATCTTGGTTGTACACATAGCTTCATTTAACAAAATTCCATATTAACTATTACTTCTTTTTTTATTTCTTAAAATTTCTTAATTTTTTTCTCTATCATTACTTAAATATTCATTTTAAATATAGATGTATTTAAGAAACAATATGTGAATGCAACAGGGAACGAAATAAGTGATATTTACACAGCAATGTTTTCCTTGGCAACAGCTGCTGAATTTTTGAAGGCCCTTGAAAATCCAGAATGAATTTTGATTAGATCATGTGACCATCCTGCCTAAAATATGTATCACTGTAAAATCAATTTTACTAAGTTTGCCCATTCAAACCACCTTCTTTTTCACATCAAGTTTCACAGTGTCCTTTAAAATAAGGAAGGGCACAAAACTCTAGCCAAGGTAATGAAAGGTATTTTCAGAAGAAATTTTGAATGAGAATGATTGATATGGACCATAATATATCACATGCAGATGTAATTGTTGACTATTTCAGGAAGACTATTTTGATGCTATACTTTTACAGTTAAAGTGAAGCATAATTAATCATATTTCTAATGATCTTTTCACCCAAAATCTCATAGCTTTTTGCTATCAAGGATTCAACAGTATTCTGGAGAACGGTTCTGAACACAGCTGGAGTTTGCTAACAACTGACTGAAATCATGGCTAAAGGATGAGTAGCAGACTACAAGAGAACTAGACAGTGTCTGCTAGGTACAAGAAGAATTATAGGTAAGAGCTGGAATATGACTTGATGCAGACTAAGTCAGGCAGAGTGGAGGGTGAAAGATAAGGTCCTAATAAAGTTCATTCTTGTGCAAGTTGGTCTGTCCCTAACCAGTGAGCCCTGGGTCCAAGGTAACAGGTGTTGTCTTAGTTATTTTTCTCATTGCTGAGACAAAATGCCCAACACCCACAAGTTAAGGGAGGAAAGGTTCATTTAGCTCACAGTTTGTAGAGGTTTCAGTTCATAGTTGGCTGGCTCCAAGGTAGGGTCGCAGGGCAGAGAAGCACCGCAGAGGAGAAACTGTCCATGGCAAAGCAGGGCAGGCAGAAGGCAACAAGCAAGCTAGCCACAAGCAGCAAGCAGCAAGGATCTTTCTGTCCCCTATATTGTATCCAGGCTACTTGCCCTTAGGGCAGGCAGCACTCACACCCTTAATCCTAGTACCCTTCATCCTAGCATTGTGCCATGAATTAAACCCAGCATCACACACTCCGGATCTAGTCAGCTCTGAAAAGCCCCACCTGTGACTGCATGAGGCTTTGGGGGAACATCCAGACACAAGCCATAGCAGGTGTCCTCTCATTATAATGACAACAGTCACATATACACCACCCCTATTTAACTATCACCTATTTGTGTGTGTGTGTGTGTGTGTGTGTGTGTGTTGGGGATCGAACTCAGGGCTTTGTGCTTGCTAGACAGTCTACCACTGAGCTAAATCCCCAACCCCAACCATCACTTTTATAGCATTTGGATGCAATGTGATTTAATAGGAGAAGCAATTTATTCAAAATCAGTCTTCTGCTACAGAATAGTTTATTTACTTACAAGAAATGGACTATTAACTCCATCATAGAAGTTTTCCTCTTCAAGCTTGTTAGATAATCTGATCCTATATTGTACATATATTGTGGCAGTTAGGCCAGAGTGTCAACTTGATTGGCTTCTAGATCTGCTCAGAAAATTGGTGAGCACATTTCAGGGTGTTTAGGTGCATCATGGCCTTGGGGTCTACGCTTGGTCCCTGGCCTCCTTCTCTCTGGCACTGTTTCCATGCTCTTTTTCCCCACCACCATGAAATGAGCAGCTGTACTCAATCAGGCCCTTCCACCATGATGTTTCTGCCTTGGAGCCAGCTGACAATAGACTGAATCTCCTGAAACCATGAGCCAACTTCAACCTCTCCCCCTTTAAGTCATGGGTACCAGGTACTGTATAGTGTCTCAATGATGGGAAGGCTGACTAATACAGCCTTATAAAGTCCAGTTCTTAGGGCTGAAGTCTACTGGCTTTTTCCTAAGGTTTTATTTGTTTGTTTTTGCTGAAATACATTATCAGATTTATGAGATGCCATGATTACTTTCAATTTGCATATGCATGTCTGTGTACTAGATATTATGGCTTGATAGAGGTAGTACAAGGAACCTATCTATGGCAGATGTCTACATTCACAAGCAAACTATCAGTCCCAGCTTTTCCATGAGCTCTGAGAGATCAAACACTTGAGTACAGAAGTATCACATCTGAAATATGCATCTCAACAAACCACTGCCCATTTTTATGGCTTTTCAATCTCAACTGATGTGTCCTAAAGCTTATTATATATTGTTAACTCATGTTTTCCTTGATAGTTTCTTATTGGCCTTTTTGTCCAAATCTCCCATAAGTATGTTAAATATGCTGCATCGCACTAATGACACAGCAAGACACTCCGAAGTCTGTATTCCCTTGGGTTCAATTCCTTGCCACACTCAAAACTCGCTAATCACTGCTTTAGAGCACTTCCATATAATGAGTCTCAATTCATTCAAAATCAGTCTCTACTTGCAAAAGTTAATTTACTTAGAAGTAATGAGTACTAACACCTCCAGAAAAATTTACTTGTCTAGGTTTGTTAGAGGATCTAGTTATGGATATGTTTTTCTAATTCAAGCTCCTTTAAATAGTATATTGTCCTCAATCTCACAAATATGTGCTTTTATTAAATTACAAATTCAGAGACTTCCGGGAAGATGGCGGAGCGGAGAGAAGGAGAGTAAGAGCATCTCCGAGATTTTTTGTCCAGACAATGGAATATAACAATTTAGGGACGAGAAGAAGGAGGGAAGCGTGTTCTTAGGACCCAGCAGGGAACTGAAGCGAGAGTTGAAGCCCACGGAGAAAGCAAAAGGAGAGACCAGCCAAGAAGAACAAGGTGACGGACAGACAAATGGTGCTTTCTCCCAAAGCTCCCGCTCGCGGCTCCTGCTCGTGGCTCGCATCTCACAGCCTCAGCTTGCAGCCCCCCAGGTCACAGGTCTGGGCCTCACTGCAGCCTCGAGTCACAGCACAACTCAGCTCACGGCAGCAGCTTGCGGCTGGGGTCATGGCAGCAGCACACAGCCCTGCGCCTCCCCGGCACAGCCCGGACGGCCCCAACTCACGGCGGCAGCTCTCAGCGCGAGTGACGTAGTTTGAGCCTGCAGACGCACGGTGACTACTGGAGACCCCAGAGACATCCACAGAAAGACACACAAGGAGTGGAGCGGTGGACACTGAAGACTGCAGCAACTGGTGAGTCACCTGAGTCATCTGGTCTCAGATGGCCCCCAGGAGAGGGTGGCAATCGGCTGATTGTCATTTTGGAAAGGGGCTGAGCTCAGAACTCAGAAAAGCTGCTAGCGGCCTTTGGTGCTGGGGCAAGGAGGGGCAAGGCAGAGCAGAGTTCAAACTCAAGCTGGAAGAAGGGAAAGGAGCCAAGTTCAAACTGGCAGGGAACTGAGCCCAAGCTGGTGGGAGACACACAGTGTGTCTCCAGCTGAACAAATTGGATTTCAACCCCACAGCCAGTGATCAGGCTGAACTTCCATAGAATGGGTGAAGCCTTGCTATTGAACCAAGCTGGGAACACTCTCTGCCCTGCTGAAATCTACCGCTGGGATTAATCAAGAAGGACCTGGGTCTGTCTACTCTGTCTACCACTGATGGTAGAGACACACCTGGAAGTGGACATTTTATTTTATTTTACTGTGTTGTGTTTTAAAATATTTTTTCCCTCTCTGCTCTTCTTTTTCTTGTTTTTTTTTTCTTTCTTATTTTTTATAGGAAAGTGACTTTCTAGTTTTTTACTGTTTTTTTTTTTGTTCTTCTGTCCTTGTTTTACTTCTTCCTTCTCTCCTCTCCTTCTGTTTCCGTTACCAGTTCCCCAAAGTTTACATAATTTCCCCCTGGCTTTCAACCTTGCTTCTCAGCTCTTTCTCGTCTTCTATTTCTCTATCCTTTCCTGCGAATCTCTTTTGAGCTTTCTCCACTGAAAGTAAAATCATAGTATTGAGGCCAAATTTACTGCAAACAAGTTTCTGGTTTATTGGGGATACTGTTATA
>PVJO010012202.1:0-25000 GCA_004026905.1 Hystrix cristata
TTTGGCTTAGAGGTTGTAGTTTGTCAAACCTTGTTCTAGGAGTTCAGGTCAAAGGGGACATGAGATACCGTTAGCTGGGTGAATCAAAGCTAGTTCACATATTGAAAAGTTTGAGAAAGTGATGCAGTCAGCACATCAGATCTTCTGGAAGCTGACTTGTCCCCTTCCGTGCCTGGCCTCATACTCATGGTATTTCTTTACATGGGATGTTCTGTCTATATCCTGGCACCAGTTCAGCTAAACCAGGGCTCTGTCCTCAGTGTGGGTATTTTACAGTATTTGGTGTGATTTCAGGATCTGCTTGGGCAGAGTCCACACGGTCACGATCACTGTTCATCTCAGCTGAGTCGTATGAACACAGCCTGGCTTATGTGATTTTCTTAGGTGGAAACTGCAAAAGTAGAATGTTATCCAGATGTTTCTGGGAATGAATTGTCAGACCTGCAGACCAGCTGCAAGACTTTGCCTACACATTTCAGTAACATACCTTCCACTGGCTCCCATTATTACTGCATTTCACTGTTGAATTTCTGAAGTCACTGGGGTCTGGCGTCTGTACCCAGCTCTACTCATGTCCCCTGTCTATGGCGTTCCTACAGCTTTACCAGCCTCAGTTTCCTCTTTTTAAAAACATAAATAATGCCTATGCCTGGCTTGCAGGAATGTATTAAATAAAATAATTCTCATAATCCTTGCAAAGCATGGATTAAAATAAATATTACTGTAATTGAGATTACAGAAAATAAGAGAAAATTTGGTATTCTTTTCTCCAGTAGAGTTTTAGTCACTGTTTTTAAGATCGGAGAGATATTAGAAAGAAGAGAGAATTAACTTCAGAAAAGAAATTGACTTAAATCCTAGAAATATTGCAGGTAGTTTAATACAAGAAGAAATTAAGTATGAGCTATATCATTCTGAGAGAATAGAATCAACTGTTATCCATTTCAAAAACTTTAGGAAACATTAATTACCTTTACAATGTCAACTGTATTTTAAAATTAAGGATTCATAATTCTTTTGAAAATATGCTCAAGACATATTCATTCCTCAATGTAATACTGTGCAGTGTGGGCCCCCAGCTCCTACGTGAACTGTGAAGAATACTGTAACGCGTCTTGGCTCCAGGGCTCATCACCTCTCTTGCCTTCAGTTGCTAAAATTAGAGTGTGCTCTTCTCACCTTTCTCTGAATCATATTAGAATTTGTCTTGATCTGACACAAGTCAGAGGCTTTATACTTTCTTTCCATTGTTGAGAAGGATTCTAATTGGTTCCACGATCCTTCGTCGAGTCTCACTTTGTTTCTCAACAAATGATTCAGACCCATGCAAGTCAAGCCATAATTTAACTAGAGAAAAATTTGGGACTCATGAATGTCACACACACAAGACAACTGCACAGTGGAGATAATGATGTGCTGATCTTTGTAAGAATGTGTGAAATGCTACGGATTTATCCATACATATTTTGCGCTTTGGAGTTTTTCTTCAACAGTGAGAGAGGACTAAATTGATTCCTGTACAGCTTCCTTTTCAGTATTCTTTATGTCCAGTAGTGTGTATTCATACCTGTATATTAATACAAATACACTATATGTATTTAATATTTGGGGCTTTACATGCATAATATTTATTTCTTTGTGCAAATTGTACTGGTGTATATATGGCCATTGAATTTACTACCAATCCTTGAAAATTGACGTCACTTTTCTCATCAGTGAGACACAGATTATATCTTTCAAGGGTTACTGGAAAGATGAAGTGAGAAAGCAGATATAAATGGCTGGGTTGGTATGCCCGGGTCCATAGGTGCTTCAGAACTGCTCGAGTTCTTCCCTCCCTTCCTTCCTGTGGCGTCACTGCTATCTTCTGGCCTAGTCATGCTTTAACCACCATCGGGTGGCGTCTTGCATTTGTAAAATCACCACGTAATTTATTTCTACTCTTAATCATATACACAGAAATATAGTAACTATGACAGCATTAACAGATTTTTAATTTGTAAATATGAAGAGCTACTCTAAAGATAGGTACATAAACATAAATGAAATAAATGTGTGTCTACAGGCTTTTATTGTATTTGTGTTAGAACATGATAGTGTAGATGTCATGCTTTCCAATGAATGAGAGTTTTGATAAAATGACAATCAAGCTCTATTTATTTCCTCTCAGGGACTCACAGTTTCTAGCTGCCTCCATCACGTGGAAAGCCTTCCTTTCTGCATCTCTCTCCACTGAGCCGTCAGATTTATTTTCTGTTGTCATCTCCCACACAACAAGATTGCTTCTTGTGCTCCTCCTAATTCTTCTCATAACTCTTCTCCCCTCTTCAAATATGCACCTCTATTGCTGTGATTTCTTTGCCTATGCTAACCGCCAACCCCTGTGGGCTTTTCCTTACTTTCAAGGTCCTTCTGCAAATGAGCCTGTGTTTCCCCTTTGTGTATAGAATTATTTGCAGCTGATGCTGAAGAAATTGGTCTAGAGGCTGGAAATGTCCTCACACATGCATCACTGTTGGGCATACCTACTACTTTTTGAAATCTTAGTATTCTTTGAGGGATTTGCTATATCATATACCCAAAATGGTCTTCTGAGTTGCCAGAGGACAGATGAAGTATACTTGAAATTTCGTAATAATAAAAATTTATAGTAAACATTTCTGAGAATCTCCAGGCCACCATCAGCATGGAACTAAAGGATCATTGCAGCAGAGACACATGCAGACTGCCGGATCTCTGTAAGAGATGGTCTGTAGTAACTTGTGAGGAAGCAGCCCAGAGCTCCTGCTTAGTTCCAGTGTGTCTGTTTAGTTTACCCTATCAGTAAGAGAGGTTCAAATGAAGACAACAAGCATAAACATAGGTTGTCTAATAGGAAGTTTTTCTAGGCTAAATATAATTTTTCTACTGTTTTTTAAATTTTAAGCTTACTGAAAATAGGCATGTATTATATTTGCCAGACTCTTATTATCTGAGAAAATCACACTCATTTTCCATCTGCATGCTCCATCCGTGTGGTTCGAGAGAAGTTACCCTTGATCCTGGATGATGTGGGCACGCGATGAAGTCTAGCCAGTGTTCATGCCCCTTTGATTCAGCAGCAGAGACACATGAGAGCTAATGAAAGAAGCCCTGGGATTTCTTTTTGAGAATTGTCAGAATAGAAAATCTCTTTCCATGGTTGTCTTTGATGGGGTAGAGTGAAAGTAGGTGTTGCTGATGATAGCTATCTTGCTATCAGTAGGCAAGAGACCTCTTGAAGCTGGAGTCACCTGAGAAAGGCAGATGTAAGTTAACCTGCAGATCTTTCCAGATTGGTAGCTCTTCAACTAATTAAATGTTTTTGCAAACATTCACTTTGATTGGAGAATGGTAAATTAGCACGTTGATCATGTCATAATTTATCAGTCTTCCATTATTTAGTGTTTTGTCTGGAAAGAGCAAGCATGTTAAGTGTTTTGTACATTTGAAAGACATAAAAATGACATTGCTAGTTCAAAGTATGTAAAAGCTTTTTAAATAGTAAGCAACACATCTTGTTGTGAATGTATATTGTTGAATATGTTGTTTTTATTAGGATGTTCTGGTTTAGAATTTTGATTTCTCCCCCTAATTCACAGTATTCACAAACCATTAAGGAAACTTTAAATATGGATTCATTGAATGAATTCTTTTGTCACAGAAATATAAGAAATAGGAATCACCTTTGACCTGGGTTAAAGCTAAGTCATGAAACCAGTGTTCTGCACAGTGGTGCATGGGCTGTGGGAATTTAAATAGCTTTGTCTGGCATGAAGTACCTTTAGAAAGTGCTCAGAGCAGTGGACATCCTTCGCATGAGTTGCTGATGTATGAGTTACGTGGCCCTGTGATGGGGAGAGTGAAGGAAGAGCGGCCTGGCCACGTCCAGCTCCTTTGCTTTGGTTGTCGCACCCCTTACCCCTCACGAGTGGAGAGAGGCTAGCAGCATTGTCCAAGGTACATAAAGTCAGCCTTCGCAGGCTGCCCCATCTACAGCACACACTGGTGGTGGGAGTTGGGCTTACTGGCTATTCTCTTCAGTTCCATTACTACAGAGGTGTACTGGGCTCTTGAGCAAAGGCTTCCTGCTGCTTTCTCCTTTCTGCGGCCAGCCTCTCCCCTCTCTAATGCTAACAGCTCCTGGCCCTGAAGTATTCCCTCTATTCACCTCGTCATGGACTCCCTTGTTAAGCCAGACCACATGATTTTTTGTATCTTCTGGTTGAAGACACTGTTAATTGCACTTATATAAGGACTAAAATGTGTTCATTATAGTTGACATCTTCTAATTATAGAAAGTGTAAAAGTAGACATTATAAAGAAAAACACTACATCTTTGAGAAAAAAGAAAATAGGAAAGAAAGAAAAGCTGGTTCTCAACGTAGCCATTCCTATGTTACTGTCTGTGAGAAATTTCTTGAATTACAACCTCTCAAGTCTTTGTCAGCCTTTTCAAGCCTTTTTGAACCTTAATCACTAAGGAGACAGGCAAAAAAATATTTTCTTCAGTCACCTAAACTTGATGTTTTTCCAGAGTGAGGAGGTGGCCAGAGTGCCAGGGAGCACTGGCCTTCTCCCCACTCTAGGTACCGCTGCTGTTGCACAGGCCTAACTAGAGAAAAAGAGGGGCCCATAGCAGAGGAGATTTGAGGTGCAGAGAACGACCAGAATGGCCAAGTGATGGCCCCTAATCAAGTAGACACGCTGCAGTGGATTTACCCTTTCTCTTCTCTCTCTTTCTATATTTTTTAGTTGCCTCTCTGCATAGGGATTCTAAGTAAAATCAGGTGGCAAAAAAAATACTTTCTGAACTGTGTTAGTTAGATTTTTCAGAGCCAATGGTCACAAGAGAGCAGATTTAATGGAGGACATTTATAGATTACAATATTCACCCAGAAGCCAAATGCAGAAGGTGCCGAATGTCCATCTAGGCACTGGAGACCCAAAAGATCCAATTGAGGGCTGGGAGCCCACAGCACTGTCCCACGTACGTCTGTGTCTGCACATGATGGCTGAAGAAATCTTCTCTGAAACCAGGATACAATGCTCGCAGCAGAGATGACAACCAGAGCTCCTCCGAAGCAACAGCAACCATCCTCGACGATAGGAAGGCCCCGAGCTCCTTCCTCGACGAGAAAAGCTGAGCCCTCTCTGGAAGAACCAGACGCAGCAGAGCTTCTCCTGGGAAACAGCCCGCCAATGCTAGCCACGGCTCCCACTCTGCCTTATGTTGCATCAGCAACAACCCTCAGGTGGATCTCGTACGCCCAGCATCACACCAACTCAGTCCGGCTGGGCGTTCTGGCTCAAGTTGACCATATTAGGTCTACCACATGAACGTAAAAGAATAAAAGTGAATTAAAATGTTTGGTTGATGAATTGAAGGAGATGATGAAATTGAGGTCAAAATTCAAGGTTAGGAAGATACATTAGAAAAAAATGAAATAACAGGCAAAAGAAAGGAAGTTGGAGGATATATTCAAGAGATTTAAGATGTGAACATTAGCAGCTACAGAAGAAAAGAAAGTTTAGGCAGATGAAAGCAAGACTTTTTTTTTTCTTTTAAATTAGAGGGAAGAACTTCCCCATGCTGTGTTTTTAAATATGTAGATTTAAAATGCCCTTGAGTTTTTAGGTATGGTTGAGGGAAAAAAGACACATACTTTAGTAAATCCTGACAAAATTCCTGAACAAATTGCAAACCATATTTGCAAAGAAAATTTATAAATTACAAACTATTTTGAAAACATCCTAAAGGGGAATAGTTAATAAAACCAAAGGGCTCAGCAAAAACTCTGCTATAAGGTGTGATTTCAAATGATGACCTCAGAAAGGGAATTTTATCCTTTAAAAAATCAGAAGGAAAAAAATGAGAAGAAATGGGTCAACAAAAAATAAAAGAGATGAAAATGAAGTGCTGACCTTAAGTCCTGTGATAAAAATAAAATAGAAAGGATAAAGTCCAACTATTTTTTTTTTGAGTATTCAAGAAAATCAGTAAAACCTTGTTGATACAAAAAGGAAACAACATCACTCTATGAACGCTACACACAACATAAAATAACCAATGGAAATTCTGGGAAAAAATGTAGGCTGCTATAGACTAGGAGTCTAGAAGACCCAATGAACCAAGACAGGAAAACTAGAAGGTAATCAGAGAGAAGGGAGGTGCATTTTATGGTAAAACAGTGATAATTTTTATGGCACCGAATGAAATGAAATCACAGGATAAATAATAGATTTATGTAGCTTTTGTCTTTCTTTCTTGGGTATGGAGAAAGTGGGAGGATGTATTCCCAGGCTATTATAACTGCTCATTTAGTGGTGGGAGAAAATGTTTGGCTAGAGAGGACGGAAGAATATTTGGCTGGTAAAGTGAAAGTAATGGAAAAACCTTAATTCGTCCAGGCTGTAGCTGTAAATTAAAATCTACAAACTCTTTACCATTAAGTCCTTCAGTTGAGTACCTTTTATGTCAAATAAGCTCAGTGCGAAAGACCTCTAAAGTATCTAAAATTCAAACTATTTCTTTAGCTATATTGTTTAGGGAGAATGGAGACTCTTATCAGAAGTTATTGTTTTGCAAGGAATATGCGATGGGTTGTAATATGTGTCTCCATTCTCCCTAAATAATACAGTTGTCACTGAAAATAGTAATATGTCGATCAATACATCAGGAGTGTCTTACGTGTTCTGTGAACTTAGATACTAGTTGTCTTTGCTGTCAATTCTCAATTTTACTTTCCATCAGCGTATTCTCTTATCCAATTGTGGGCAAGTAGAGAGTCTTTCTAATTCACTTATAGTATATTTTTGAAGTGGTAATGGCCCCATAAACTGGTTAATGTCCTGCCTATATCAGACAGGATTTATTTTACTATCAAGCACTAAGTATTTACTAAGAAAAAAAGCATGGTGTTTTGATTATGATCCTTTCCCACCGATAATCTTGTGATGGAAGAAACCCTAACTTGTGGGAAGGAATCTTTTCAAATTCTATTCTTCAAGGTTACAGAGAGACATTTGTTACCATGAAACAAATCAATATCATCTATCAGTTTGACATATGAAGTCAATGGCATATTTCTAAGCTAGAGATACTGTGTATTAGTAGAAGTGCAGGAAACCTAAACTTAGCCTGGTGCTTTGTAGATTTTTACTGGCTATAGGGTCTAGGACATGCAACTGAATTTCTCTGAGTCTCACGTTGCACCACAGTGTTATCCCGGTTTACCCTCCTCAAGGGTTTGTGCTGAAGCTGAAGTGACTAGTTCTGGTCGAAGGTCTTGGTGAGCAGACCTTCAGTGTGTGCATGAAGGTCTTGTACTGGGGCTTCTGCATCCCCTTGGAGTTCTCCTTCTAGTCTGTCCAGTGGGTTAGCTGGTCAACGTTGCCTGAAGTTACATTGCAAAATAATATTTTAAACAGTGTGAATAACGTTTTTCCTTTGAGGAAAGATTTTCTTAAACTTGTCTTTTAGTCCCGAGAGTTTACTTCTCACTCTCCTGATACGTCTGGAAGGGATTTATTGTAGTAAAAAATTTAAATCTCTAGAGATGATGTTTGCATCGTAATAAAAAGATTATTTTATCCTTGTCCTTGCTGTGAAAGAAGTGCAGTATTAAGGAGATCTACAATTTGGTTGAATCTTGAAACGGGTGGTTAAAATACGAAATAAAGTTTGTCTACCTGGAATCATTTAAGTTCTATAAAATGCAATTTCATGAAATGACTAAGCACACAATTTTCATATAGCAGTAGATGTCTTATAGCCTTCTGGAAGAGATGATGTAAAGCTGTAATAAAATATTATGTTCCTCTTAATAGTATTCTTCAGCATCAATATATTACGTAATTCTCAGTAATTGCTACAAGCGGATGTTTACCAGTATTACAGGAATTCGATTTCTCTTTGCATAAGGGGAACTACTTGTTCCAACACTCTTGAACATTATGTACTCAATTCTTTCTTTATTCACAATTTATAAAATTTTAATAAAAACTGCATTTTTACATTTTTTCTACCGATATCACAAGACTATATTGACAGGGCAACTTTCTTTTAATGAAAGGAGTTGGAACCTGCAGAACACCATTTCAGCATGCAGAACTTTGTGATAACGTAATCTGAACATACTGTGAATAATTAAAATATATTTGCCTATTTAAGTGCTTGGTCCTTAATTTTTTAATATTTGGTCACCATTCTAGTTAATAATTATTAACGTTGCTGATTTATTAATAAGAATGTAAAAATCACATTAACTAGAGTTCTAATTAGTCTCAAAGGAAGGCCAGTGTAGACTGTTTTGAGTATCATTATTCACATATGTTTAGATTGCACATACCATGTAGCTGTGTTTTGCTGTACCTACCTATTGTTTGTATTAATCTGCCTGTCTTGTCTATCTGTCCTTGTACTTGCTTACCTATCTGCCTATTATCAGTTGAGTTGAAATTTGAAAAAATGTCAGATTCATACAAGACAGCTTCAAACACTATAATATTTACTCAGGAAAATCACATGAGTGAACCAGATAACTGACATAGGACATAATACTTGGAAAGTATCATGGTGTGGGGGAAACGTTATAGGCTTTTCAATCAAATAAGACAATTTCACATCTAGCTCTGCTACTTACCAATTTTGTGATAACTTTGAAGATGCTAATTTCTCCAGTTCATTTGTTTTATTGCTAAGTAGTGCAGTCATTGACTAGATCCATTTCTTTTCATTTCTTAGAGTGAGATCATCTACTCATCCTGTCAGAAGTGAACGTGGATGTCAGCCCATGGGGATCTTGTTCAAAGGCAGATTTTGATTAAGGATTAAGTAGATCTGAGGCAGGGCCTGAGATTCTGCATTTCTAATCAAGCGATCCAACGGGAAGCAGGTTGTAATGTGTGCTGGGAGTGCAGAAGGTTGAATTCTGTGCTGATGTGCCTTCTGCCATTGAAAGTGGTAGAAAACTACCCTGAAGTGGTAGGAAATGCCCTTTTCTGAATTATTATGACTTAGAGCTGAAATGGCCCCCCAAAATCTCGTGTGTTCAGAGGTGGAGCTTCTGGCAGGTGACTGGATCATGGGTGCCCTACAGTCATCAGTGGATCAACCCACTGATCAGCACACAGCTGAATATGTTGTTAGAAGGTGGGGCTTAGCTGGAAGAGGTGGCCACTGGGGTCATGACCTGGCAGGGTGTATTCTTGACACCAGCTCTTTCTTCTCTCTATTCCATGACTGTCGTGGGTTGAGTAGCTTTCTTGCGCCATTCCCTTACACCATGCCACTTCTGCCTTGAAGCAGGTAACTATGGACTAAGCATCTGAAACCATGGGCCAAATAAACCTATCCTTTATTTTTCAAGCAACATGTGTTTTGTCCTAATGACAGGAAAGCCGAACACTAAGTAAATTATTGTGGTAACTGAAGAGGATAGATATGTAAATGATTACCCTGGCTACATGGAAGGAGCTCAAGAGGCATCATCATTGTATTACCTTCTTAGGAACTATCTGTATGCGAATTTAAATCATCTGTGCTCCACACTAAAACGGGTCACAGCTAGAAGTGCTGTCAGAATTGCTGTGTCCAGTCTCTTGATTACAGAGAAACTAAGACTTCCAGAAGATAAACTTCCAAAGGACTAACACTGTTGTCATCCCTTCATAGTGCCTTCTTTGTTAAAAAACCTGAATAATTTTGAGACTTGAAAGATCAAGTTTAGAATGATCTAAATTGAATTTTTCAAAGAGGATTGGATTGAGAAGCTATTTAAACATACAAAAGGCATTCTTATAGTTAAAAAATGTCAGTGAGGATGTGGATTTTATTGGGTTATTGTTTCTTGCTGTTTCAAATCACTCTGCTTAGCACTAAATGTGAAAAAAGAGTGCCACATTAATTCGAAGACAACATCAAACACTAGAGTATATACTCAGAAAGTCATGTGCAGTGAGCCAGATAACCGAGGACTAGCCCTGCACCACACCAGAAAGCGTGAGATGGATATTTTCAGCACCTCCCTTTTGCCCTTCTGTGACATTTTCCAATGACCATATTTTTCAAGAGGCACGGAGTCTTCTCTTGCTTAGGTTTTCCCTCTCCAGGGAGACATTGATCTGGTATGCTTCTTTGTGCTCTAGGAAGCAAAGAATGACTTCTCGTTGAAGTATTTGTATTAACAACAGCAACAACACCACCACTAGGGAAGGTTTTCATGTCCATCTATTGGGACCTTCTTGGTTTCTTTCAAATAATGTTACAGAAACTCTTTAAAAAAGTAGCATCTATCAAGATTTCAAAATAACAGTACAAGCCAACCTCTGAAAGATCATTTTTCAGAAAAGATTTCATGGAACATTTTATACTTTAAGTATTAGGTATTGGCTTGCTTGTTATCTGAAGGTGACTAGAAGATAGAAGCAGGGCTTGAGGGGCTCATTAAATAATGCTACCTTGTTTTTCCATCTCCATTCTGCCCAGGTATAGAAGTAATTCAGAGGTAGACATAAAATCAGACAAATTCAAATGAATTTAGGAGATGCAGGTCCTTTAGCCAAGTATGTTTGCTAGCAATCTTCCCCCAGAGGAGCAAGACTCAGCACAGTTAATTGGAGAGTCCCAATTACATGGAGTGGAAGGTCTCAAGAGAGCCTTCCTCTGGAATTACAGCCTGGAGGAGCGTCCTTCCCGTGGGCATCCTTTTATAACCTTCCCTTCGGTGGTTATAAAAGGGTGGAAGAGAAGAGCTGCGCTCCTCATGCCGAATTCCTCCTCTCCAAATTTCAATCAGAAAGTTATTCACACCTCTTCTGGGGGAGAAGTGAGAGGAGGGAAGAGAGAATTCACGAAGTCCTTAAGGAATGTCCCTCAACAGGGAGTAGGAACTGCATCCCTACGTTCTTTTCTCTCAATCCATTGGCTTAACCACAGCTCCAATACCAATCTAATTTCAGAAGTTTACATTTTGTTTCTCTCTGCCTGACTCCTCTGTCTATTTCAGTTCATTCTGAACACAGGCAGGAAACGGATCTGTTTATTAGAATCACGAAAACTCATTATCTTAGGCACTGGGCCAGAAAACTTAAGAGAGTTAAAATTAGGGGTGAAATTTATTAGTATGGGCAGGGTGGGTTTAAGGTTTAAGGTTTCAGGTTTTAGCAAGTAAGTACCACTTTTGCTTTGACTTACGTTACTCATGTTCTTAACTTGTGTGGTTGTTTTTTAACTGGTAGGGCCTAATGGAGTAGCTTCACTTTTTAGGTTTAATAAGCAGGACCCACTGCATGTAGCTACTGAGACTGTATTTTATGAAATCTTTTCCCAAACACATATGACTATTATATTGGTAGGTGTGCTGCATATGTCTTCAAAAGACACTTGCCATTTGAAAGCAGAAAATGTAGGCTGCCTGGTACGAAATGAATTACGGACGCACAGTTTCAACCTAGTATTGCAGTAAGGGAACAGATAGTAATTAAAACAGCAAAAATTAGTGTTTTAATCCTGAAAACAAATAGTGCTTCTGTAAAACAAAAGTCAAGATAGCCAACGACTACACCTGTCACAGAATACCATTGTAAGCCATAAACTTTTAAAATTATTTGTGGGGAGGCAAAGAAGGCTTTGCCTTTCTTTTACTGTAATTGGAAGCATGTGATTGACCTGGAAGTTAAAACATCCTATGCCTCATTGTAGAAATGAGCTGTTCATGGGCTCAAGGGAGCAATCCAAGTATTTGAAAGATACTTTTCAGTTTTATGATTGGGACACAACTGGAGAATAAAATGGAAGGGAGACAGACAAGCTGATGATGCTGGAGGAAGAGAGTCAGAGGTAGCATCATGGAAAACTCAGAGGAACAACAGAAGAAATATAAAAGGGAGTTGATGTGGTGATAAAAGATAAAGGAGGGGCAAGGAGTTCCTGAAGGCTCACATATGGGAAAGGGCCAAAACACAGTTTCTTAGGTCTTACCAGTTTCCAGGTGTGTAGAATCACAGCCGCCGTGACCTAGAGTGAGACTTACTTTCAACTAATCCTGAAGGTGCTAGAGATATGGTGCTCCAGTAAAAATAGGCGTCACAAAAGTTTGGTTGGGTAGAAGAGGAGGGATGCTACAGATTAGATGAGGTGATTGAATTCGCCTCACTCTCTATTTCTAACCTGAGCAGGTAAACAAGAATACTCGTCTGAAAGAGAATAGTAGACTTTGATGCATTTCTTTTTTCAGTATGGAAGAGGCCGAGGGCCAAAGTTGCTCTGGGTTGGGTTTCAGTTTCCAGCAGATATCATCTATACATCTGATGTAGAGGGATGTCATTCTATTAAGTCCAAGAATCTATTCCTCCTTCCTCCCACCTTACTAGGTATTCTTATAGTCTTTGGAACTGGATTCTAGGAAGGTCATTTTTCTTGGGAGAAGCTTCTTTTCTTTCTATCTGGGGATTGTATTAATTTCTAAGTTTCATGAGCATGGTGCTACAGAATTGAGAGTCTTGCATGTCCTTTTAACTCTTCAGACTCAAACAGTGAGACAGGATACAGAAATGATCTGGGAGTTGAACTAATTTAAAACTGGAGATGCTTCCTACTGAAGACAGCTCGGAATAGAACTCCTGGAGAAAATCCAGTTGATTTCAAGAATCAAGTACTTCTTTGATTGAGACTAAGACTAGTAAGAAATTGGAGTACTTTAGCTGATAGTGATTTCTAATTTATCACGAGTTTTGGACTTCATTATCAGCTTGAAACAACAACAACACTCAGCTTTTTAAAAATTTTCCCTAATCATTTGATGATGAGGCATGTGTTAAAATTTAAATTATCTTTATGTTAGAATTATATTACAAAACTATATCGAACAATATAACAAAATTGAGCTATATTGAACAATATGGCTGAGCATCTTTCGATATCAGGATGAGAATAAGAAGTCAATTGTGGTCATAGTAGAAAATGGCATTGTATTTGAATATGTTTGTGTAGGAGATTTTTGAGTTTGTGTCTGTGTGTCTGTGTGTGTCTGTGTGTGTATGGACAAGTGATTTCATCTTGTTTCAGAGCCCAAATCTATGGTGCCCACAAGCAGTCTCAAAAAGATAAAAAGGTCACAACTTGGGTCTCTCGCCACTCTCAGACTTATTCTGAGAGGTGAGCAACTTATCTGGTTGGTGGTTTTGGAGAAAGAGTTGAGAAATGTAACCCCTCCTCTTGCCCTCTGTTCAGCGTGTGCTGGGCTGCTCAGCCCCTCCTGGCCTCAGGTTTACTGGGACAGCTCCAGTGGAGAGGCTTCCAAGCGTGCAGCTGTGTCCATGGCTGGCTAAGCACAGCTAAAGTGAAGGAGGCAGATAGAATTAGCAAGTTCACTTAGCTCAATACAGAGTCTTTGTATGTCAATATTGGGGGGTTTTTGAGTAGGGAATGAAGATGTTGTTTATTGGCTTCCTCATACCTCACCCTTAGGAGTCATGACATTTCTCAATGGTATAATTATTTGACAAGATTTTTTGAAGTACAACTCTTAACATTTACTTATAATCTATTTATAAAATCTCTTAATTTTGGTTAGGCATAAAGTGCTTTAATAAATAAAAAATAAGTTTGAACCCTAGGTTGAAAGAGCTATGGAAAGATAAAAATCAAGATTTTGAATGTCAAGAGATCTTTGACATTGTCATTTTAACTCATTTTTTGATAGTATTATTAGTTGAAGAAACTCCAAATGAGAAAGAATAAAATATTAACTTTGGACATAGAGTTGATTTGTGGAAAAACTGCTTCCTCTTTTTTTCCATAACCTTGACATTAGCCAAGTTTATATTTATAGTTGAATTAGAACAAAAATAAATGATCACTAAAGTTCCATAAATCTAGGGACTGCTTTTAAAACAAATCACCTAATTTAGCTCACCCTTCCAATCAAATGCAGTATGTTTATGGAACCCTCTTTGCACTTCTGTGAGTAATAATTTTTTCTCTGCCTTCTTTATTTCACTTGATAAATACTGATGTCTTTCTGTGTTTCTACTGGAGCTTGAAATTAATATAGTTTTATAAACCAGTAATACCAATTATGTGAGTGTCATGATGGCCACAGGATTTAATTGATGTTGAAGAGTAACACAGAAGTAGACTCCGTTGTTAGGAAAGATGTACCGTTTAGTAAGTGTGTGTGGTTAGGCTGGAGAGATGGAATGATTCGGTCACAACAGCATCTTTGACATTGTCTCATTCTAGGGTCACCAGTATTTCCGTCAATGGCTTGAGAACTTACACTCCTTAACTGCTGGTCCTCCCTCATTTCACATTATGTTTTTATTATAGAAATTGCAGTGTATGTTTTATCCCTTTGTATGACTGTGACCGTATGACCTGATGTTGAATGTTGAGTAGAGTAAGACTTCAGAGTAGAATGGGAGATGAGCATATTGAGATATTGACACTGTTACATACCCGTTAATGTCTGAGCCTCAACTAGGACCTCACATTCTTAACTCATATTTCAGCATTCTGTTCAGTATTTTCGTGGACATGTTTTCCAGGAAGAACGCCTTCTTATTTTGTATGTAAAATCATGCAGAAGCTTCCAGCAATAGATAAAAAATATAAATGAAAATACAGATTTAATACAGTACCACAATTCAAAAGTAATCTGCACTGCCTCCTGTAGCATATCTCTCCAGCTGTGTCCTTCTGCTTATTTACACTCCTTATCCCAAAAATTTCTTCATATTAATGTAAAGCCCCATGTTCTACTCACTATTTGAAATAGCAGTCTGATGGCCCTGTTTCTGCACTAGAATTTGAACCCAGGGCCTCATGCATGCTAGGTAACTACCACAGAGTGTATCCTCAGCCCAACATGATATCCCATTTTACAGATACACAAGATTTTATGTTTAAACACTCAGCTATTGCTGGTCATCTCAACAGTATTTTTTTTTCCTTTTTTCTTTTTTTCTTTTTTACCAAGAACATGTAATGGTACATTGTATACATAATGATCTTATTCAACATGGTTATTTTGTACCTGTACATGATAATATCTTGGTCCCCCCCTTCCAACCCCTCCCTTCCATTCCCCCACCCTTCCCTATTTGCACCAGGTTTATTTACATTTTTTTCCCTTTCTCCTTTCTTTTCTTTTCCCCTTCCTTCTTTTCCCCCTTTTCCCTATCTAGTGCTTCTCTCTTTTCAATACTTTTTTTTTAACGTAGTATCTATTATACCTCTTTGTCCTTATTTACATTTATGGTTTCTCATATAGGAGAAATAACTATATGTGCACTAATGAGTGTCTGATTTATTTAATTTAAAAGTATGTTCTCAAGGTGCATCCATTTACCTATGAATGTCTCCAGTTTATCCTTTTTTATGGCAGAGTAGTCCATTGTGTAGAGAAACCACATCTTCTTTAGCCATTCATCAGTTGTTGGGCATTTAGGTTGTTTCCAAGACTTAGCTATTACAAATTGTGTTGCTGTGAACATGGTTGTGCATATATCCTTGCGATGTGATGATTTTAATTCTTCTGGGAAGATACCAAGCAGAGGAATAGCTGGGTCAAATGGAACCTCTAGTTGTAGTTTTTTGAGGAATCTCCACACTGATTTCCACAGTGGCTGGACTAGTCTACATTCCCACCAACAGTGGAGGAGAGTTCCTTTTTTCCTGCAGCCCTGCCAGCACTTGTTATTGGTTGATTTCTTGATAATACCTATTCTTTCTGGAGTGAGATGGAATCTTAGAATTGTTTTGATTTGCATCTCTCGAATGACCGATGATATTGAACACTTTGTCATATATTTTTTTGCTATTTTTATTTCTTCATCTGAGAAATGTTCATTCATTTCAGATGCCCATTTTTGGATTGGTTCTTTAAATTTGGAGGATTTGATTTTTTTTTTTTTGAGTTCTTTATATATTCTAGATGTTAGATCTTTGTCTGAGAGGCAGCTGGCAAAAATTTTTTCCCAGTCTGTGTGTTTTCATCCTGCTCTATTGGTGATTTTCTTTTTTTGCCGTGTGAAAGCCTTTTAATAGGATTGGTCCCAAGCACTGATTCTTTGTATTGTTTCCCATGCAGTCTGGGTTCTGTTCATAAATTTTTTCCCTACACCTATGTCTTCAAGAGTTCTTCCTATTCTATCTTCCAGTAGACTTAATGTTTCTGTTTTAATGTTTAGATCTTTGAGCCACTTTAATTTTAGCTTAGTACATCTAGTTTTAGTTTTCAGCATGTGACCAGCCAATTTTTCCAGCACCATTTGTTAAAGAGGCTATCTTTCTTCCAGTGAGGGTGTTTGGGCCCTTTGTCCAAGATGAGGTATTTGAATGTGTTTTGAGTTGTTTCTGTATCTTCTAGCCTGTTCCATTTGTCCTCAGCTCTGTCTTCATGCCAGTACCATGCTGTTTTTATCACGGTGACTTCATAGTATAATTCAAGTCGGGGATTGTGATGCCCCCTGCCTTATTCTTGTTGCCCGGGATTGTTTTTGCTATTCTTGGTCTCTTCTGGCTCCAGATGAATTTCATGATTGTTTTCTGTAATTCTGTGAAGTATGTTAATGGTATTTTGGTTGGAATTGCATTAAATCTGTATAGTAATTTAGGAAGTATGGCCATTTTCACTACATTGGTTCTTCCTACCCAAGAACCTGGGATATCTTTCCGTTGTCTGATATCCCTTTCAATTTCCTTTTTTAGAGTACTGTAGTTTTCAATGAAAGGATCTTTTACTTCCTTTATTAGATAAATTCCTAAGTATTACATTTTTTTTAATGTGATTGTGAAAGGTATATCTTATTTCTTTCTCAGTGAGTTTGTTATTGGTATATAGGAATGGTATTGACTTTGGGTGTTGACTTTGTATCCAGCTACACAACTGAATTTAATTATTAAATCTAGAAGTATTTTCATGGATTTTTGGGGGATTTCTATGTAGAGTATCATGTCATCTGCAAATAATGATAGTTTAACTTCTTCTTTTCCTATCTTTATTCCTTTTATTTCTTCCTCTTGTCTAATTGCTCTGCCTAATGTTTCTAGATGTATATTTAATAATAGTGGTGATAGTGGATAGCCTTGTATTGTTCCAGATTTTAGTGTGAAAGCTTCCAATTTCTGATCATTTAGTGTGATGTTGGCCGTTGGTTTGTCATGGATGACTTTTATCAGATTTAGATATAGACTGTCTATTCCTAATTTCTGTACAGTTTTTTTAATGTTTTTTTAATTTTTACCAAGAACATGTATTGGTACATTATATACATAATGATCATAATCAACATGGTTATTTTGTACCTGTACATGATGTATCTTGGCTTTACCCCTCTTCCCCTCCCCTCCCTTCCATTCACCCACCCTTCTCTATTTGCAACAAGTTTATTTACACTTCTCCATTTTTTTCCCTTTCATCTTTTCTTTTAACCTTCTTCTTTATCCCCTTTTTCCCCATCTAGTTCTCCTCTCTTTTGAATACTACCTCTTTTTTTTTAACATAATATCTGTTATACCCCTTTGTCCTTATTTACATTTGACCCAGCTATTCCTCTGCTTAGTATCTTCCCAGAAGAATTAAAATCATCGTATCACAGTGATATATGCACAACCATGTTCATAGCAACACAATTTGTAATAGCTAAGTCTTGGAAACCACCTAAATGCCCAACAACTGATGAATGGATAAAGAAGATGTGGTTTTTCTGTAGAGTTTTTATCATGAATGGGTGTTGGATTTTGTCAAATGCTTTTTCTGCATCTATTGAGATGATCATGTGATTTTTGTCTTTGATTCTGTTGATACGGTGTATTACATGTATTGATTTGCAAATGTTGAACCGTCCCTGCATCCCTGGTGTATAATCTTCTTGATAATTCATTATGTTCTGTTTGCCAGTATCTTATTGAGAATTTTTGCATCTATGTTCATTAGGAAAATTGGCCTGTAGTTCTCTTTTTTGGGTGGATCTTTTTCTGGTTTTAGTATCAGGGTAATGCTTGCTTCCAGGAATGATTTTGGAAGTACTACTTCTTTTTCAATTTCATTAAAGAGTTTGAGGAGTAGTGGTATTAGATCATCTCCGAATTTCTTGTAGAATTCAGCTGTGAAACCATTAGGACCTGGGGTTTTCTTTGTTGGTAGGTTTTTAATTACCTCTTCAATTTCAATGGCTGATACTGGGTTATTTAGTATTTTTATGTCATCTTGATTCAGTTTTGGTAGTTCATAAATTTCTAAGAATCTGTCCATTTCTTCAGTGTTTTCCATCTTGTTTGAATATAGGTTCTTGAAGTAGGTGCTGATGATCCTTTGGTCAGTTATGACTTCACCCCTTTCATTTTTTATTGCATGGATTTGGGTTTTTTCTTTCTTTTTTTTTGATAAGATTGGCTAAGGGTTTGTCTAATTTACTTAATCTTTCAAAGAACCGACTCTTTGACTTGTTGAATCTTTGTATTGTTTTCTTAGTCTCAGTTGCATTTATTTTGTCTCTGATCTTAATAATTTCTTCTCTCATACGAGTTTTTTGGTTTGATTTGTTCTTCTGTTTCTGAGGCTCAACAATAAGTTGTTTATTTGAACTCGGTCTGTCTTCCTGAGGTGGGAGTTAAGGGTAATGAATTTCCCTTGTAGCACTGCTTTCATTGTATCCCATGGGTTCCGGTATGTTGTATTGGCATTATCATTAAACTGTATATATTGCTTAATTTCTTCTTTAATTTCTTCTCTGACCCAGCTGTTGTTCAGAAGGATGTTATTTAGTTTCCATGTGTTTATGTGGTTTTTGGTTTCTGTTACGATTGAATTACAGTTTTATTGTGCTATGGTCCTATAGTATGCATAGTGTAATTTCAGTTCCTTTACATTTACTTAAACATGCTTTATGAGCTAGTATGTGGTCTGTTTTGGAGAATGTCCCATATGTGGCTGAGAAGAATGTGTATTCTGCTGTTGTGGGGTGGAACACTCTGTAGACATTTGCTAAATCTGTTTGTTCACAGATTTGATTTGGTTCTGATATTTCTTTGTTAATTTTTTGTCTAGTTGATCTGTGTATTTGTGACAGTGGTGTATTGAAGTCTCCCATTATAATTGTGTTAGTGTTTATTTGATCTTTCATGTTACTTAATATTTGTTTTATGTAGATAAGTGCACCGATATTTGGTGCATAAATATTGATGATTGTTATTTCTTCCTCTTGGAGTTTTCCTTTGAGAAGTATGTAGTGACCTTCTTTGTCCCTCTTGATCTGTTTTGGTTTGAAGTTCACTTTGTCTGAGATTAGAATAGCTACCCCTGCTTTTTTTTGGGTTGCTGTTGCATGAAATACTGTTTTCCATCTTTTGATTTTCAGTCTATGAATTTCCTTTTGAGTTAGATGTGTCTCTTGTATGCAACATATTGATGTATCTTGGTTCTTGATCCTTTCTGCTAGTCTGTTTCTTTTGAGTGGTGAGTTGAGACCATTTACATTGATGGTTACAGCTGTTATGTATTGACTTATCTTTGTCATATATCTTTTCCATTGTTGGTTCTGTGTTTCACCTCAGTTTAGCTGTTTGTCTTGCCTAGCGGATTATTATTTATTAGTGTCCTTGTAATTATAGTTTCCTTTTTCCTTTTCTAGGATATCTTTCAAAATATTTTGTAGAGGTGGTTTGGAGGTCATGGATTTTTTCAGTTATTCTTTGTCATGGAAATATCTTATTTCATTGTTGAATTTGAAAGATAGTTTAGCTGGGTACATCAATCTCGGTTGGAGATTATTTTCTTTTAAGGCTTGAAATATTTTGCTCCAAGCTCTCCTTGATTTAAGGGTTTGTGTTGAGAAGTCTGCTGTGATTCTGATGGGTCTACCTTGATAGGTGATTTGCTTTTTTTCTCTAACAATTTTCAGTATTCTGTTCTTTTGTTGAATTTCTGGAATCTTGATTATTATATGTCTTGGTGCAGATTTATTTTGGTCGTGGGTAATTGGGGTTCTATGTGCCTCACCTATCTGTATGTCACGTTCTCATCTTATGTTTGGGAAGTTTTCTGTCATTATGTCTATAAATAATCTTCTTAGATCCTTTGCAATGTCTCCTTTTTCCTTCACTCTGATCAATCTTATATTGTTCTTCTTTGCATCATCTTGCAGTTGTTGTATTGATTTCTCATATTCTCTAGCTATTTTTAAGAAGTTTATCTTGTTGTGGTCATGTACTTCAGTCTTGTCTTCTAGTTCTGAGATTCTCTCTTTTATTTAATCTACAGCGTGTACTTTCAAGAGAGTTTTTTATTTCTTTGCTATCTGTTTGGATCTGTTTCATGGTTTCCATTTCTTTCCTGAGTTGAGTGGACAAGTTTTCCATTGTTTTTGTAAGCTCCTCTGTTTTTTTTTAATCTGCGTCCACTCTAAATTCATTAAGCAGAACTTTCATTATGATTGTTACCTCTTTCTAAACTTGGCCAATTATTTCTAATCTGATGTTCTCTGTAGCCTCATCCATCTGTTTTTTTAACTTCTGCTGCTATCATTTCTAAAAGTTTGGTTGGGTGTTTTCTGATTTCCTCTATTTCATTGTCCTCTGGATTTTTTCTGGGTGGGCTGGAGGTCTGGGGCTGTATTTTACTACTGGTACTTGTCATTTTCTTTGGGTCTATAAGTATTTCCCCCTTTTAGTTTCAGTGTTGATTTTTATATTTGTTTTTGGGAGGTTACTTGAAGACAAATATCAATGTTTTCCAAGGAGAAGTCTGTTCCTTCAGTGTCTTCTATGTGGTTCTTGGCTTTTGTGTCTGTCTCAAGACCTTGGACTATGTTAACGATTACTACCCCAGTATTGCCATATGAGAAAGTACAATTGATTATAACCTGTATAACACCCGTGTCACACTATTACATTTGCAATAGCAATAGCATTAATTACATTCATGAAATTGACCGAGTGTGGTGACTATTAACGTTGTATTTTTAACCATAGGAGCAAAGTCAACACATTTATAAAGCAGAATCCAATATAAATCAGGAATTTGTATGTAGTGGATTTCCTGTTAGTAAAGTGGTTTTTAACCTGTATGTAGCGGGGGGGGGTGGTTATGAGGTATAGGGAAAGTTAGTGAGGTCAAAGAAGAGAGTTCTAGTCAATGCAAGGTTTAAGGATAAAAGGATGTTACTTATAGTTTGAGAAACTTTTGTAGATAGTATAGGAAGACTGAAGGGTGGGAGTAGTGGTCAAACCATATAGAATCTGGATAATATTCACTCATAAGAAAAATGAAAGAGAGAAAACACAAAGAAAAAAGAAGAATCAGAGCAGTTGGTTGAAGAAGGTGAGAGAGACAAAAGGGAGTAGAGAGAAGGAAAGATATTAGCAAGACAGGAGTCAATAAAAGTAAAAACCTAAACAACAGCAACAAGAAAGAATATGTAGAAAAGAGAACACATCAGACAGGTAACAGAATGAATAATAGGATAAAAGGAGAAACAAAACAAAAAAAATACATATACTGTTACATATGCATATACATATATATACATATATATACACATATACATACATACATGTAGTGTGATTTCTCGGATGTCCACTATTTTGTGGTGGTGTGCAGGCGAAAACCTGATTCCATGCTTGTTAGCCCTTTCAACTCTGCAGTGGTTTGTGCTGGGTACTATGCTGATCCTGGTCACCAGGAGTGGAGTCTGGGGCAGAGTTTTCAACCTGCAGCCTTCTAGGAGATCCTTGTTAGCACACTCAGGTCTCCTTACCCTTTATGACTCTAAAACTTTATTCAGTGGTGTGGGTATTATTGGCTCTACTAAGTAGTCTTGGTTTGAAGCAGAAAAGAAGAAAAGAAGAAGAAAAGAACAGGGAGACAGAGAGAGTGAGAAAGAGGTTACTTGAGTTTCACCCTGCTGGTGTGTGGGCAGAGCCGCCCCAGATCCGTGGCGCTGGAGCACACACACACGGGGCTCAGTCCTCCAAGTCTGGGGGTTGATCTCCAGGTCAACACCATTTTCTTTTATGTTTTCTGTTTCCCTAGGATTTAAAATATTAATATTTATTATTTTTGGTGTTAAGTTTTATTACACTGATATCTTTAAGTTATCTGAAATGTATTGTACTAAAAGCTGTGTGGGGGAGTTTCAGCTTGATACTTACCAAGAAGTTAATTAGGAAGATTGAGCCATTTAATAATTTCCATCTTGAATTTCCTACCCTTTTTACCTCTACTGATGCACTGGTGCCAGGTATTCAGAAGTTTACACTTGCAGATAAACTTTAGAATTATATGGTCAATTTCATATTTTCCACCCCTTGGGACTTCGTTGAATTTATAGATTTCATTTAGGGAGGATACTGACATCTTTACAATGTAGAGTCTTTCTATTCAAGAAGAAGATGATATCTCTATATTTATGTGAGTCTTCTTTTATCTTTCTCAGTGGTTTTATAGTTTTCTTCATTATAATTTCTTCACATTCTTATTGCTTATTTCCTTTTTTGGTTGTTACTGTTTTGTCCATACAATTTATTTATATTTAAGAGTATTAGAGATTCTGTAGTTTTTGCTATTAAGTATTTGAGATTTTTAAACTGTATGTGTGAAACCTATGAGAAACTAATCTTTTTTTAATCTTTTCAGTATTAATTTACGCTTTACACTTGCATTTTTGTTGTCTGTTAAACTTGCCTTCTGCAATACTTGCAGTGTAAATGGTAGCACTATTTATAGACATCTTTAGTTTCTTTCTGATTTCAGTAGAATGGTTACTGTTGTATCATTTAGCATGATAAATGTGTCAAACATGTGCCGAGTCAGTATACAGCTGTAACGTGTAATATATACAGATTATATTTTGTTTTTAATATATATAGTACGTACATGTGTGTAAACATTAAATATATATGTGTGTGTGTATATATATATATCCTTTTAAAACAATCAAACTGTCATGCAATAATATTTTTGTACGGTAAACATATAGTGGCATTTTATAAACACAGACATAATATGAAAAAAACAAGCGTAATTTGTGGGTGGTGGTAAAGCGATCTTCCTCACTGTACTTACTGTGTCTCACAATGGAACGTTTTGCTGGTAAAATCTCACTAAAATATTTCTTTTTAAATTAGCGAATGTGCCTTTTATCAAAGACTCCTTCATTAACTAAAATTAATGGAGTGAATTATTCAAGTAGTTTTGGTAGCACAGTATAAATTAGAAAATTACACCTTAGACATGTTTTGGAAAAGATGAGATCTGTATGGGCAGGCAAAGGGGACAGTGTAAGGTCGGCACAGGGAGTCCTTTTACCTATTTGTGGGGACATAGTAATGAAGGTGAACATCGTAGGTTGGTAAAGTTTTCTGTAATTGAATTTGAAGGTGACAGAGTTACATTTCTCCTGTAATATATTGGTATTATGCAGATCCACATTCAAGTATCTTTTTCCCTAACAGAGTCAGGGATAAGTCCATGTTGGAGGGTAAAGATTTACATTTTAAGTGTGAATATGTAACCTTAAAATATTAAATGTTTTACAGAGGAAGAAATTCCCAGGAAACAGTGAGTCTTCTTATGCCTCCTATATGTGGGCAAAGTGCAGATGGTGTGCAGGGTGGAGGGGATCCGACACCAAATGAGTTTACGATTCTGGAAGGCATAAAGAATAGTTCCAGAACAGCTACAGAAGCATTAAAAATAGCCAAGAGAAAGGGAAAAAAAAGGATGGAAAGAGCCCAGAAAATACTGAATCAGATCAGAAAAATATTTAAACAACTAAATATGGTACTGCTAGAATGAAAAGAGAAAGGAGGGAGAAAAAAGAAACTAAAAACAGGAATTCCATTTGACCCAGCTATTCCCGTTCTACATACTTTCCCCAAAGAATTGAAGTTATCTTATTACAGTGAAACATGCATCCCCGTATTTTTTTTCACACAAGGAAGCATTTATTTGGGGTTTAACATGAAATCATACAAATAGAATTTGTATAAACACAAATCCACATTGAGTCATAACACAGATAGCAAAGGACAAAGTAAAAGAGCTAATTGGCAGCTACATACAGTTGGACACCATTGTGTTTTGTGCACTGGAAAGTCTTTTACAAAATAAACATTAGAGCAACAGAATACCAATCTTCAGTGTCGTCCTGCAAGATGGATTTCTTTAGCATCTCCTCTTTTCTCCAGTGGCTTCCTCTTTAGTATGGCTGGTAACTATTTTGGTGATTGCCACCCCCTTGAGATGTCTTGAGTGCTCTATCGACCACTGTAGTCTGCATATTTATAGCAGCATAATTATGATAACTAACTCTTGGAAATGGCCTGTATGCCCATCAACAGAGAATGGATAAAGAAAATGTGGTATTTATACACAGTGGTGTACTGCTCAGGCACAAAGAAAGAGAAACCTTGAGGCATTTATTCAAAAATGGCTGTGACTTGAGACCATAATGTTAAGTGAAATAAATCAGACACAGAAGCTTAAATATCACATAGTTTGTCTTGTATGAGAAACTCTGTCTTTCTCAGCCTCTGTCTGTGTCCATCTCTGTCTCTCTGTCTCTCTTCCTCTTTATAGAGAGAGAGCGAAAGAGAGATAAAGGGAGGTATAAATAGGAAGTAGATCTTTTACAAATGGATGGGGTGAGATCAAGAGGTGGAGAAAGGGAGAGGAGGGAAAGGGGATGGAAAAAAAGAATTTAAGGGAAAAATGATGAAAATAGAGCTTTTGCAAATGAAAAGGGAACCAAGAGTTGGAAAGATCAGGGAGGGAGGGGAGAAATGGGAGATGAAAAAATGAAAAAAGAATTAAGATGTATTTTGCACATGTTATAACTCCCCATAATAAATGTAATCATGATGTACTGCAAACATGTTCTAATTAAAAAAGAATGTATCGGCCAAGAAAGAGACCTCAGGTACTTTAGGGGAAAGAGCAACTTTGATGCCAAAAACCAATTTTACTTTTGTTTGTTA
>PVJO010012202.1:30000-57381 GCA_004026905.1 Hystrix cristata
GTGGTAGGGAGAAACAAGTCAGCTTTGTTCACCAAAGGAAAAACAAAAAGAAATTCTGAACATTGGTAATTATTTGGCTTCCAAATACTATATTAGGCATAATATATTGAAAGAGGAGTGACTCCACTCAGCTGTGGCCCTGGTGAAAAGGAGTGTTCCAGAGCCAGAAACCCTACATTAGGGGAAAACAGGGCTTAGATTATTTAGACAAAGCACCCGAAAAACTGATCTTTCCCCGAATATGCAACCAGTTATATTCACCAATGAGGCATTTTTCACACTGAGTTAAAGCTAGGTTCAAGACCCTTGATATGGAAAAGTAGTCCTTGTTATTGTTGGTGGTGAAATGTTTTAAAATTTAACAAAATGTGTTTTTTATGGTTTGTTATATTGTATAACATTAAAATAAATTTCATACTTCAAATAGTGATAACATTTTGCTATCAGAATATTAGGTAAATATAATGACACTTAGATATAGTTATCTACATTTAGGTTATCATTATCAAAAAACATTATTATTTTGGCACCATCAAATAAAAAACTAAATGATTGATCTAACATTTCATGAATGACTATATATATGTATGTATTTCTATCAACAAAATATTTATTGAGTATTTGCAAGAATCAGTTAAATAATCTGAGACACAAAAGATGTACAATCCATTAATCCTATTTTCAATCCACACTCATGGTAGAGCAGACATAGACTCCCAAAGCCACTTTAAAAGGCAACATACTTTATTCAGAAAAGAACAGAAATGTGACCTGAAACCAGACTCCAGAACTGTGTAGAATATAAGAAAATGGGTGTACGTGACTGTCGTAGAGGGTGGGGAGTTGAATGCAGAATGGAAAGCATATCCAGAGGCTTCTGTCATTTATTAGTCATTATTACATATTATGAAACTATTAACTGTTTATTTTCTACTATCGTAATTTAGCCATAAAATTATTACCTGTTAAAATTAAAAAGATGTAAAAACAAGGTAATAAAAGAAAATTTGAAATAAATGATATATTAAAGAACGTAGGACAATATATCTGTGTGTGAGTGTATAATTCAAATTTGCTTGTGGCATTTATTTATATATTTGAGTGTGGACCCTGTTCTTTGTGTAGGGTTTATATTTGACGAAAATATCAAGAATGAATACAGTATAAACCTCTGTATAAATCTTCATGACAAATATTCCTTGCTTTGTGGAGAGTATACACTGTCGATTAGCAAGTTTATTGACAGTGGTGTATAACATTCTGCGTTTGACCCTAATATTAAAATTAGTGTTTTACATTATTATTTAAAACAAAACAAAAGGTCATCTTTGAATACATTATTTAATAGGCCCCTCTAGCATTTCATCCTGTCCGCAGCAGTGTGGCAACGGCCCACGAGAAGAGGACCTGATCAGGGTCAGGCCCGGGGCTCTCCCGCCCATCAGTACGTTTGCGCTGAGACCATGCCTCTCGTGGCTGCCCCTTATCAGGCGTGTATGAGTGTGGGAGGGTTACCGAGTCAGGCCACTTCCTGAGAGGCATGGGGTGCTGACTTTGACTTCAGAGTACCCTTCCCAACTTGCAGAATCTTCCTTGACTCTGCTCAGTGGATGGGGACGTTTTCCCTAGCTTTATCTTCCTCTCTTCTGCGTACTGGCTGAGACTCCCATTGGGGAAAACGCTCCCTGAGTTTCCTGGCTCCCCTCATCTTTTCTCTCTGTGGCACATCCCCTAATACCATCTTTGCAAGTTAATCGATTCCACTTTGCCACCTGTGTGGTAGATGCTGGCATTTTCTCTCTGACACATTAGATCAGTGACCATACAACCCCCTGCCAAAGAGGTATGTGATTTTAAAACTTTGAGACCACTAATGAGAGCCTGTAGACCTGTTCAGTGCAGTATCAGTCATGAAGTCTGCAAGCTCCTCCCCACTGCTGGAACCGTGCGGTACAAGGAGCCTCCTTTGTGGAGATTCCTTGACTTGTTACCTACTCAGTGGTGATTCTCCTTCCTTCTGAACTTCTCCGTAGGATTATATGCCAGTGTGGAGGGGCACTGCGGTGGAGACCGTACTATTCCAGTTCCTGGATGCTTCTCTTCAGCCTTTTTAAGTTCATTTATCAAGCCTTTATTGAAAATTGATTTTGTGTCAAGTGTGATCCTAGACACTGGAGCGCATGTGTGATGTGTTGGGCATAATGATTTATTTGATGGGTGGTATAATTTTATCTCTTCATAAAAAGGTAACTATTTAAGTATGTTAAGATGGGGTTTATTTTTGTAATGCAGATATGAATTAAATGTCATTAAACTAAAATATGAAAAGTTCACTTTGTTATATACTAAACAATGGGAAAGTCAGCTCTGTAACTTGATATAAAATGTTTTTTCTAGAGACAGTATTTCATAAAGCCTCTTAAATTCTGTGCCATTTTTATTATGGCACTTTATAAAATGTTTAGTGTAAAAAGTAAAAAACATAAGCTAACAAAAATAAGCTATTTTACAATTCCAGGATCCAGATATATTCACTATTAACTTTGTGTTCTATATCTTTTGAGACTTTTTTTTACCATCACACACACAGACACACACACACACGCCCCTGGCATACCGCTGTTTTTCACATTGCCACATGTTGAGCATCCCCGAGATTCACTGCACGGTGGTGGTAAGGGTCTGGCCACTTGGGTGGCATCTTGGGGTCATACACTGCTCTCTGTCACTCTACACGCAGCTCTGTGCAGCTGGACCGGTTCCACAGTGACTACCACACATGTTCTTAGTGAGTCCCTTTCATTCGCATCCACCCTACAGGAAGTGCTGAGCCACGCTTGCCACTAACATACTGCTAGTTGGCACTTCTTAACATTATCTAGAGATGAGGAGCATAAAGGTACCCAGTCTTCAGGGCCTTTCACTGTGGATTGTGCTGCACACTACCTTTGTGACTGAAAACGGGCTGATATTTACAATCGTGGTGTTGTGTTCTGTCCACCACAGGTTACTTCGTAGGACATGTCTGTGGGTGTCATGGAGCCTTTTGTTATCCCAAGTTGGAGCATCTTTGTAACTTGATTGTGTAACTCATTTATGTGACTGCATCATCACTCCCATGCAATGGTTCTCAGTTGAATTTTAGTATAGTCCACTTGGCTTATATACTTCTGATTTTCCATATTTGATGATAATTTTCCAGGTAGTAACAAATAGCCAGGAAGTTATTGCTGCTGATTATACTGGTTAATAAAATTCATAGCTTTTTAAAACTTTATTTTAAAATAATAGGAAATTCATAGGAAGCTGTAAAAATAGTACATAGAGTCCCATAAAACCTCCCCCAACTTCTTCCAGTTGGTAACATTCTGCATACTGTGATGCAAAGGCAAAATCAGAAAAATGACAGTGGGACGCTGCTATTAACTGGACTACACATCTCATTCAGTTTTCAACAATTTTCATTGCACTCCTGTGTGTGCGTGTGCATGTATGTATGTGTATGTAGTTCTGTGTAATTTGGTCATATGTTTGAGTTTGTATAATCAGCACCATAATCCAGTTCCATCATCTGAAGGGAACTCTGTCATGCTGCCCCTTGTAGATACACTGCCTTTCCACTGATGTCCCTGTCTCTAACTACTAACTTGTTCTCCATCATTATAGTTTCGTCACTTCAGAAATGTTATGCAGATTGGATTTTACAGTATTTACTCATTTGAAGTGGACATTTTATATCACAAAATACACTCTTTCAGTATGCCTTCATTTCTCTCAACTGTCTGCTTTAACTACTGTGTTAGCTTTCTGTCACTATCACAAATTACCTGAGATAATTAATTTAGAAGAAGAAAAGGGTTGCTTTGACTCACAGTTTTGGAGATTCCAGTCCATTCTTGAATGGCTGCTTTGTTTGGGGCTTGTGATGTGGCAGCACATTGTGCCAGGAATGCTGGTAAAACAAAACCTGCCTTGCATCCTTTTGGCCCTTTAGCACATGTGCCTTTGAGGTGCATTAGGCATCCAGACTATAACAAATATTTTCCCAATTAACTTTGTTTCTCATCTGTTCTTACCTGTACTTTTATGTAGAAAAAGCACCCAAAATGAAACAAAACAGTGCATGATGGTGTGATAAAACTTTAAAGAAAAAATAAAATTGCCTGGGGAATGTGAAATACAATGAAGGCACTTGGTTTTAACTTTCACTTAATTAACATCTAAAAACATCTGAAAGTGAAAGGAGATACTGGGTCCCAGTTATCTCTGGCTGCATATTAGACTCCAGGGAAAGCGAGCACGAAAAGAACTGTGAATATCTGTGGCACAAAATTCTCCTAAGCTTTTTAATTCACCATGCTCAAAGCCATTTGCTTTCCACTGGAAAAATATTTTCTTATTTTTAATGAAATTATAAAATTCTGCGATGAAGCTGAAAAGGGCTTTCATGTATATGCATGCCTTCTATGCGCGATTTTAAGCAAAGACTTTCCTTCAAAGTCATTATGAGTATTGAGTATATTTCTAACATTGTTGAATATTCAGTAAGTCATTGATATAAATTCAAGTAATTCAAATGTCAGCCTGAGTTCTCAGTAGTGATTTACATTGTAGTAGTTTTATGAGTGTGCATTATTAGTTTGCTGACTTCCCTAATATATAAAGATTATAAAAAATTTTATCTAAGAGTTATGAATTTTAGCATTTCAGCAGGTAATGGTAAATATCCAAAAGAATGCACGTGGCTTTAAAATTTCTGCAGAAATGATCACAGAGTGATTCAGCTTCTCAAATTATGGATAGCATTTTTTTCATTAAATGGTATTTGTAATCTTTTCACATTCTGAATAAAAACCTATCTGATAGCTGCTCTGACAGTATTATATAGTCTCGAGGTTTATGGCAGTTCGTCAGTACCGCTCATCCCTCCTGTGCCTCTGACACTCCTGCTGGCATCCTGAGTTTAACCGTGTGTGTGCTCTGGCATTTGGACTAATAAAGCCGTTATTTAAGAAATGTAATTACTACTCATTTAAGAAACTTGTCTTTGTAGATATTATTCAAATGGTATAAGCAGAGACTCAGAATATGATTAAATTTGAGAGTTTTACTCTCTAAGATTTGATTTTTTTAAATGTGTTTAAGCATATAACTTTATTGGTTTCCCTAGAATCAACTAGCTGGGTTCCAGATTTAAAAAACTGACCTATAAAAATAAATGCAACGGATAATTAATTGTAGAATTGTAAACCTATTTTGAAATGGCACACTCTCCCAGTGACAGGTAAGAAATTGTCTTCGCACGAGACTAAGGCATAGAGAAGTTTGCTGTTGGACAATGAATTAAAGTGATTTGGATGTTTCTTAAGAACTGGCTGAGGAGACTTTGCAGATAACGTGTTCCTTGCTCCTTCTCCAGAGATTCTGGTTTGTCTGCTCTTGCCTCTGGTGTGTACGAATGGGCATATCAAGATTATTCCTGTGTGATTAAGCAGAGAGATACACTGTTTTTAAACTCAACATATCGCTGGGCTCTACATCAGTCTGCTGTGATTTGTTCAACTCAAAGGAGGTTTTATGCAGTTGCATTCTTGTTGGTCAAAGAATCCTTATTCAGACAAAAATTTTCCCGGAGGGTGAATCATCCCCAGATTAGGTAATTTTAATAACATTCAGCTGAATTTCAATAGCAAATAAGTATTTAACATTGTAATGACTTTATTGATAGCACATTTCTTGTTCTCAAATAGATTTCTTTTTTTTAGGGCTAAAGCTATTATCTGTTCTTTTCAAAGATCTGTTAGCTTTAAAGATTTAATTAATAAGGCCAACTAATTCAGATAATTGATTCCAAAGTAGAAATTGTTGATCCAGTTATCCACCCCGATTGACCTTTCTTGTGAAATACTACTTGAATTGCAAGTCTCTGCTTATGTTTAATTACAGTATCTATGTTTAATCGTTGGATCTGAATAATGTTTAATGAGTTCCTGTGTTTAATTACTGTATCTGACTGATATAATTACACTTAAGTAATCTCTATCATTATCAGCTAAGCTCCCTAAGCTCTGTGGAGTCTGTCCTCAGCCTGATTCTCCAGGCTCGTGTTTCTTCCTTTCCCTCTTACATACTATTCGGCAAACTCTAGCATTCTCTCCGTGCTGTTAATGTGCGGAGCTGCTTCCTACCTCAGGGCTTCCGTGCTTGCTCATCCCTTTCCCTCTGCTCTCGTCTTCACATCTCAGCTCACCACAGTGCCAGAGCACAGTTCCTGTGCTTTGCCAGAGTGGTTCAGGGCCCCACTTCCTTTTTATGTTATCATGTTACTATGCTGTCTTCTATTACACTATGGAGTGCAACTGTTTTTCCATTTTAAATCTCTGTTTATTTCATTTTATGCCTCAAGCTTTAGGCAGCAACTCACCATTGTATGCTGAGCAGCATTTTCTGAGTAAATGAATATGAACATGTGGATGATCTAATCAGTTGACCACAAAAATTAAATACAGGCATTTAATTCTCAAGCCTTCATACGTATGGGTGTCTAAAGTCATTACATTTGTTCAGTGATCAAAATTACAAATGCACGTGAAAATTAGAAGATAACAAAAGTGAGTGGTCAGGGATAAGCCAATATGGAGCTTGATGAGGGCTTTCCAGAGAGCAGCAAAGCAGATGACTTCTGATCATGGCATTCACATTCAAATACACTTAATACTCTGGAAACTGAAGATGACAGTAGTAAGCCCAGGGGACCAGTATGTTCGTTCTTGGGGTCTGGGAGTAGAGGCAGCCTTGGGACACTGGCTGAGGCAGAGAGTCGGTTATGGTCATATGGCCCTGAGCTGCTTAGATGTCGCCCAGCCGAAGACCCAAATGTGACAGTGACTATTCAAGAATACTCATTCGATTATGCTCATTCTAAGGTTCACTATTTATTTAAATAGTGTTAAATTATAAAGTGTATGAATATAGAACAAGTCTAAGAGTAATGGAGTAATCTCTTTTAAGGAATCTAAATAGATCTTTAAGATCCTAAACAATCTTGAATCTAGCCATCGAGAAGCATTTAGCAGTTAGGTAGGACTATGTGATGGCTGACCATCTCTAACTAGCCCCCAGGTTTCTCCATGTCCTGGTGTGCATGGCTTTGGGTAATTCCTCTAACTAGCCCCCAGGTTCTCCATGTCCTGGTGTGCACGGCCTCGGGTAATTCCTCTAACTAGCCCCCAGGTTCTCCATGTCCTGGTGTGCACGGCCTCGGGTAATTGCTCTAACTAGCCCCCAGGTTCTCCATGTCCTGGTGTGCACGGCCTCGGGTAATTGCTCTAACTAGCCCCCAGGTTCTCCATGTCCTGGTGTGCACGGCCTCGGGTAATTGCTCTAACTAGCCCCCAGGTTTCTCCATGTCCTGGTGTGCATGGCCTCGGGTAATTCTTCCATTTGAAGTGGGAGTGGATTTACTAATTGAATCCTCAGTGAAGCAAAGTGCCATGTTTTAGGTACAGAAGTCGATGAGCACCACTTAAAGGAGAAGAAGCAAAGGGTATTATTCAGAGCTCACTATGGTGAGGAAGGCAACGATGCCACCATCACTTGAATTTGGCAGTGAATCAAAGGAAACAGTGTGGGGAAACTTCATAGAGGAACAAAGGGAGAGCTCTAGGTGTCCCCTTATTGGGGTTTCTGGCATGGAGAAGAGGTAGCCGACTGAGTAGAAGTAGGGCATCCCATGTGATTAATTAAGGGAAGTTATTTGGCTTTCTCCAATTGGGTCTTCATTGGAAGTAGTCAGCAAACATTAAGGGCCATCAGTTACTGATAAAGTCTTGGCCATTTGGGGCTAATTGCTGTAGAAAATGTGGTTCTGGGTAGTTTTCTGCAAAAGTTATGGTTTAGCTTCCCAAACTGGTTGGCCTCATCTTCTGTCTGTTTTATTTAATGAGCATGTGGTCTACCTTGCCCACTTGAAAAATTAAAAAATGTTGTCTTTGATTTTTTTAAGCAAATATTTATTCATTATGTAATAGGCACTCCTCTGTCACTTAGAATACAGCAATGCAATCTGCCCTCGTATAGCTTACCTTCCATTTAGAAAGATAAACAGTAGCTATTATCCTTCTAGGTAGAGAGAGGGCAGGTTGCACGTCCTCCCATGATGTGGCATGGACACAGTTTTGCTACACGTAGTAAGCCCTGGGGGATCAAGAGAGGCCCGGGCCCCCAGTTCTTCTGTGGTTTGACAAGAATTGCTGCTGGACACGCCATGAGTCTGGGTTCCAGTGAAGGGGCAGTACCTTCGAGCCATTGTCTTTCTGTGAGAACATGGGAACAACTTTGTTGGGTGCTGGAGTCGATCTGAACACCTAGCAGTTAGCGTCTGGGAGAGTCACCTGCCTAGCACCTGGCCTGGGAAGAGTCAGGGCTTCATTCTAGAAGAGTTCACCAAGTTTGGGGATTCTCATGAAGCCTGAGTTTGAGGGCAGCTCTAGGGGCAGTTTAGGAGACTTCTGTTTCTTTATCACAAACTCCTGGACTCACTTTCTGAAGTCTATTTACTATATTCCCATAGTAAGTAAGTTGTTTTTACAAAATATTGTGTAGTAAATACAATGAGAAAACAAAAAGTAGAGCATGTTATGTAGGGTTGGGCAGTGCAAGGTGAAGGGTGGACTGTTCTTTTAAACAGATCTACCTGGAAGAATCTAATTTAGAAGGTTATACTTCTGGAAATATTTGGAAGGAGTTAGGCATGAAGACAGGTGGGGAAGAGTGTTTCCAAGAGCGTAGGAAAGACTGTAAGTCAAGTACATGTTCTGCGTGTTTAAAGAACTGTGAAGAAGCCAGCCAGCTGGACTAGAATGAGAGGAGCAAACAGTAGGGGAGGAAGTGAGAGAAGTAAGAATGGGTCTGATCACTCAAGGCCTTATGGGACTTTAAAAAAATAAAACAACTTTATTTGCATTTTGAATAAAGTGACGAGCAATCAGAGTTGCCAGCAGTGATTTGATAGGGTCTTATGTTCAGAAACTTTACTGTTGTTTGAGTACACTCGAGACATGTCTGGAGTGTGGAAAAGAGGTCGAGGTTGGAGCTATGCTGTTGGGAGTCATTGGCTCACATGGAGTAGTCAAAACCATGAGCTTGGATGAGATCATCAGAAGTGTGTGGAGAGAAAGAGAGAGAGACAGAGAGAGAAGAGAACCGAGGCATGAGCCTTGGGCCCTCTAACATTAGAAGGAGGAAAAAAGTGTGTGGCCAACAAAGGAGGCTGAGAAGGAATGACCAGTGAGGTAGGTGAAGACCCAGGAGATATAGTGTACCAGAAGACAAAGGAGATGTATCAAAGAGGAGAGAATGAGCAACTCTCAAATGCTAATGAATTAATTTGGTAGAGTCCTGGAGGTGAGAGCTTGACAAAAGTGAGTTTTGCAGAAAATTGGAAAAGAGAAGCAGAATGATAATAGGTAAATTTTTTCGATACAAAAGGTAGTAGAGAATTGAGACAGTAGCTGGCAGCAAAGTAGAGGCATGAAAAGATTATTATTTTTTTTAGAATCTAAGCAATAAATCTCTCTTACACCCTGGAGACATTTGGATATCAAATTTTGTCCCCCGTTTCACTTTCTGTGCTTAACATTATTTTCTTACAATCTCCTGCTGTTGTTACCTTGTGGAATTTCGTCTGGCCCTATATTATCTGTCACTGGACTATCACTCAGCTTCTCACTATGTTCATTACTATCGTATTTCTCACTATCACCACAGTGTCTGCCTGCTTGCAAAGAATATTTTATGACTCTTGCTAGCACACGCCCTCCAAAACATGTTATTTGTGATGTCATTACTCTGTGTAGGGTAGTAATTTAAATGGCTTCCCAAACACAGCCTGGCTGTAGCTGCTAAACTTGTTGAAATTCCTGCAACACAGAAAGGTGCATACACCAGAACTATGAGAGGAAGCCGGAATGAGATTTCGGTGGAATGCTAGCCTGTAGGATGGAGCAAATGTAGTATTAGTAATGTCTATCATGTCGTGGCAACCATTGCTCCCTATTGGAGTCTTCCACTAGTCAAAACTCTGATATTTTTTTCTTCGAGGGCAATGCTGGGGATCGAACTCAGGGCCTTGTGCTTGCTAGCCAAGTGCTCTGCCACTGAGCTAAATCCCCAACCCCAAAACTCTGATTTTTGTATGCAAAAATATGAAAACTATTAACTTACACTTCCCAGTTTAGTTCATTATGGTTTTACTGGGTGTTGATTTTAGGACCAGAGACAATTTTCAGGACCTAATTTGGGGGAACATAAGATTCCTAATATTTTTCCAGGTTTATTTTTTAATTGATTCAGTTTGAATCTACTGGTAGAAAGTGTTTAGGTCACATGTTAGATGACATTCACCAGAGTTAAATTACAGCAATAGTATCAGATATTAAAAACAATATTGTACAATACAGTTAAACTGGATAGCTTTTTATCACTTTCAATGACATTTTCAAAGATGCTAGAACATTACAGGCTGGTTAATCATACTGGGAAATAGCAGATGTTCCTGATCAAATGCTGATGGCTGAGCTTCTGTTTCAGCCAAAGGAAAAGAGCTCAGAAGACTCCCATTATATTACAAAATTCACCTCACAGAGGTCAATCACTGTTGTATGATTACATTATTTTATTTATTTATCCTTAGTAGTGTACTTGTCCTTTGTGTTTGTGTCTCAGTTACCTCCATGGCTATCTATTTTAAAAGTGTTTTGTTTTTCTGTTTTGAGTTATACTTTGTTTTACTTACTGCTCATAGAGGCAAGTGACTATCTGATTTTCCTTTCCCAAACTCCAAGTGATGGTATTTTTCTAAACTTACACCTTCCCACCAAACAGATTTGTTCATTTTATGTACACATGACCAGCATCGCTCAACAGTTCACACGTTTTTGTGAAAACTGGGACCTGGTAGCCTATCCTCTGCATTGAGATTGAGCTCTGTAGATTGCTTACAATTTATGATGACTGACATGTACACTCTACTATTTTTAAATTTTTTCACTCCTCGAAGTTTCTACTGGCTCTCTGTACCCAGAGGTGACACTGAACTGGGATGTTAACCACCAGCTTTGCTTCTGATCCTTAATCTGTAGTTCCTCTGGGATGCAGATCAGTAGCCTTCTATGATGGATGTATGTTTTCTGAAATTGAGCTGGAAGATGCCCACTTCATTCTCATATTGTGCATACAGTTAATTGGTATTTTGATTGAACCAGCAGAAGAATAAAAATGCCTATGAATCAAAGGAAATTATTCTCATTAGATATGAAACAAAGAAAGCAGAGGTTTCAAGTCAAATATTATTCAAAAATATTCTCATTAAAAGAAATTGCTCTCTTTGGTATAATAAAATTCCTCTAAACAGAAGCATTTGGCAGAATCATATAACTTACTGTAGCATAACATTTGGGATGAATTAAGTTGCTTCATACCACAAAACGCTTTCAGGGCTTCTCAATATTTTGCCTTCAGTTTAACTTATCTGTGTCTCACAGTTCTGCAATTAGGTCATTTTTTACCTAGTACTTCGTTATAGGTATCATGTTATGAATACTGCAAAGAAGTTACAGACCCTTGGAGGCTAGAAATATTGCTGAATAGAAAGTCTGAGCTCTTGTGTGGAACGTGAAAATCCTTCTGTGTTGGATCCACCTGCACAATTGTCCATATTAATGATTGGGTAGGTTGAACTACAAGTACTAAAACAAATGAGCTAGGGAAAAGAGAACTGAGGAAAAAGCAGTTATTTAAGATAGTGTGTTGGTTAGCTGCCTATGTGTAAACTATCATAGCTGATACTTGAGCATAAGACAATTAACACCATTAAAGTATTAAAATGAAACTTGTTGATAGATCTCAACGTTGGAAGGAATTTTAGATGTTAAGTCATCCTCTCGTCTTTCTACCATCTCAGATCAGTTATGTCAGTGACTCTTTTTTTTTTCCTTGTAGTACTTGTGATCGAACCTTTACATGGAGCTACACCCCCAGTCCTTTTTTATTTTTATATTTCATTTTGAGACAAAGTCTCACAGAGTTGCAGAGTTGCCAAGGCTGGGCTTGAACTCGCCCTCGCGGGGTGTTGAGATGACAAGCACATACCACCGTGCGGAGCTTCAGTGACTCCTTTAGCAGGGCGATCTCTGCTTCTGCAGGGAAGCTCATTCTGTTTTCACAAGGCTTTTATTCAACTGAGATATGCCCTTTTGTTTTTTTCATATCTAGAGAACTCTTTTAATATATCTTCTATGGAAGAGCCTTTATGGTTCTAAAGACAACTTCCACATAGCCTCTGCATGTGTGTAGCAGCGTAGGCATTTTAAGGAGAGGTGGAAGGCTGCTAGTGCCTTGCAGAAGAAACGTATTGGAATAAAAGTAAACAGTATCAGTTTTAGACATAATAGGGTGAGACATTCAGCTTTAATAATTACAAACTGTGAGATAGTTTATAAAATATATTTAATTCTGAATGATATTTGTACTAATTTAGTTATTTTCATCAGCTTTAATAATTAAATCTCATGTCAGTGATATCAGGTAGCTTGTATTTTCTTTAGTATTTTAACATCTAAGTTAGCCCGTTTTGTATATGTTTTTTATCTTTTGGGGGATCGTTATTATATATTCAATTAAAACAAAACATATATTTGAAATTGTTTTTAACAGCATAGTTTTAGGAAGATTGATATTTTTATGGTGTCAAATCCTCTCATCTAATAATGTTGTATGTCTTTCCATTTATTCCGATTTCTACTTTATATAATATTTTCAGGTAAAATGTACAACTTTTACTAGTGTCATGTAAGATTTTTAGCAATTTACACCTATTGTGCATAAGGCATATTCTTCACTTTACGTTTTAATGCTAGCGATTTCTCTCTGTAATTTCTCTCTAGCATATTTCCTACATATCTTAGTTCTTTTCCATGACTTCTTATGGTTTTTTAGGTAAAATAATCACACACTATTTTATCACTTCTTTTCCAGTTCACTTGATAAGACTATTCAAAACAATTTCAAGCATAAAGGGCAACGATAGACCCTATTAGTTTAGCATTTCACTGTTAAGAATTATATTTGCTGTTTGTTTTTGAGAACCTGTCTATTCTAGTTCAGCAGAATTCTTCATTGCTACTTTCTGTGGAGTTTTAATAACTTAACAATGGTGTAATTTTATCAAAATCTTTTTATATTTTTCATTGATGATAATTAGTGAGAATGGATTTTAATTATCATGAAACTTCATTTTTAACTGATTGGAGTTATTGAATGTGATATTAATTTTTAAAAATTTAAACATCCTTGCTCTTTTACAATAGATATTTTTATCTATTACTTTATATTTTGGTGGTTCTAGTCATGAATTAACTACATTAACTATAAGTAACTTGTTAATAGTATGTATTTATGCTATCAGATATATTCAGATGTATAGATTCATATGCACAGATGGTCTTGGACTTACACGAAGGCTTGATTTTCTGACTCGGCAATGGTATGAAGAACACTTGGGATTCTCAGCCTTCCCTGGGTCTGTGCTGTGCCGCCCGACCCTCTCTTGCCATGCTGGGCTGAGGCAGGGAGCCGCTTCTCCAGGGCCCTGAGATCCCCACGGGAGACTGTGCACTTGTCTGTGTGCTGGGCGGCTATTCTGTGACATTCGGTAGGTCAGGTGTATTACATGAATTTTAGACTTACAATCCTTTTAATTTATGATGGGTTTATCTGGGTGTGATCCCACCGTAAGTCATGAAGCATTTGTATATTTGCCTCCTGTTTTATTTTGTATTTCTCCTTTGATAATGATTCCTCTTAAAGCTACAGAGGTTTCATGAAACGGTGAACACAAGCATTCCAGCTGACTTGTTGTCCAACAGATTGCTGAAGCTGTGATTTGGAACTGTAGCTGTTAGTTTACCGGGGGATTTGAAACCGTAGGTAAGACAAGCGTGGTTTGAATCTTCAGTCTCCTGGGCATCAACAGCTGAAGTCCTCCTAGTACCTGCCTAATCTCTCCCCTGTACTGCATTGCTGGGACCTCTCATGTACCTGGAGCAGGGCACAGCATCTCCGCTTCCTGTTCTGTCAGGCTGGTTCCATCTCGGGACTAAGAGTACATCAGTGATCTGCAGATGGCAGGGCCATGTGCTCTCTGAGTTGTGTGAGGGAAGGTGGTCCTGGTGTGCTCTAAAGCTTCTCTGTGGAAGAATTCCCAGTATAGTTCTAAATGATGCCTAGAGACCTAAGGGATCTGTAGCCCTCGAATGAGGCTCTGCATCCCCCCTCCACAGGGATGGATGCCTGAGCCAAGACCGTGGAACCTGGTGCCAAGCACTGTTTTTTGCCTTCTTTGTTCTATCCTTTTCTCTTTCGTGACACTGTATTTGTTAGCTTTATCATTATTGTTATTATTATTATTATTTCATGACTTTACTGAATGAACTCTGATGACTTCAGCTTTCTTACTGATATCAGGAATAGGAAGGTCTGATATTTAGCTTTTCTTTTTTCTTTTCTTTGGTGCCAGGGGTGGAACTCAGGGCCTTGTGCTTGCTATGCAAGCACTGTAACCACTGAGCTAAGTCCCTAGCCCAAGGTCTGATATTTAGTTGTCAGAACAAATGTCTGAGGTCCGCTGGCCCTAGATCAGGTCTTTATTCTTTTCTGCATAGACCTACCTCTGAATCTAGACTCTGCTGCTTGTGATACACATAGTCCGCCATGCTTCCCAGGGCAGTTTGAGCACTGTACAGAGAGAGGAGTCAAACTACCTCCAGGTGGGTCTTTTGTCTTTGGGGGTCTTAGTTCTGGTACAGATCAGCAGGTTCCTTCTCCTTTCTCACAAAGAAGCTACCGTTATCAGCAAGCAGCACATAGTATTGAAAGGGAGTTAAATCATGCATATCATTCATTCTCTGTGACCTTATTTCCTTATTAGCTAAATGAATTTTTTGGTACCACCTACTTCTTACCTCACATTCTCAAATGCATGTATTACAGTAACTGGAGTATTTGACATTACTATATTTGTCACTTATTGATAACATTTTGTTATTTATAAAGAATGTTAAAATATATACAAATGTTTCCTGTGTTATTTCTATTTCTTTTGCTATACATCTTCTAAAAATGAAAGATAATGGAATATCAGGAGTATAACTTATTCTTGTCAAAAATGAAAGTAATTCTGGACCATAGTAATGATTTAAAGGCCCAATTGGTTCTTGTTAATCATGAACTTATTGTTTATGGGAAAAACCATTAACATCCTGACAATTCCAAATATAAGCAACAAAATAAGAAATGATTAATAAATACATTTTAATCATTGTTTCATATCTCTGTAAGTGAATGCAGTAATTGCAGTGGCATTTTGGAATAAGGACAATTCAATCCATTTTTACAAAGTGAATACAGGTGTCAGGGTAAAATAGCACACATTGATTAACTACTTAATACACCATTGGCTTTACAAGGCCTACCAGAGGAGTACTTTCAAGTGATACTGCTTAAATAAACAAAAAGGTGCAATCCTACATGGTAATTACAAATACATTAGGAAACCTGACAGCTGTGCTTGGAATACAGACCAGGAAAGATTGTGTGAAATATGGTTCCATATCATCCTTTGTATGTGTTTACATCAGAAGAAAGACTTTGTTGTGTAAGCCACCAACATCTGTAGTTTCATTGTGTAGAAAATATGCAGTACGAGCACCCTGCATGCAAGAGGGAGACCAACACTTGCTTCTTTCATAGGATGATGACCCCGTTCTGAATGCAGGAACAGAGATTGCAGGATTGAAGTGGACTGAGTCAGAACATGATTGCAATTCCTAGACCAGTCAGAGGGAGCCCCCCATGACAGAGCTGTGACTATTCCAGCTACCAGGTGACAACCAGCAGACACCAGTTCAAAGTGAGACGGTCAGCCAGAAAACAGATCTTAGTAGCACCATTTATTAGTCAGAATATCCACCAATAACTTTCTAAGAGAAACTTCATTATTTCCACTACAGAAAGAGCTAAGAAAATTAGTAATACTGGAGTGAGATGTCAGCAGTAAAGTGGAATGAAATTAGCACAGAGGTACCAAAAGAATAGTGAATTTTCTAAGGGGTAAGTTAAGTCAGAGAAGGGGGTTGTTTGCTATCTGTGCATTCTGTTAAAAAGTATCTGAAGGAGAAACACATCCATCCAAATCACAACTAAAGCTCCAAGACCAGCCATTCTCACTGAAGCTTCTAATATCTATCACAACCCTGAATCCATTTGCTTGTGCTTATGTGTGTGTGTGTGTGTGTGTGTGTGTATGTGTGAAGTTAAGACTCCAATAGATGCTTGTGATTAATTGACTAACACATCTTTTGAAAATCTGAATTCCCGTTTTATCAGTGACTTCTCAAGCCCGCCTTGCAGAGACCTGACAGTATCCTTAATGCCAGTTTTTTTCCTGGGCAGTGAGTGAACCCAGAGTAAACCAGGCTCGCTTACAATGGAGTAGAATGTGCTTCTGAAGAGAACTGTGGTTTGAGCTGGGTGTCGAAGCGCTGTGAAGAGAGAATGCTTGACAGAAGTGGAATCACATGCTGGCACTTGACGAACCGGCCAATGCAAACCCCAAACACCAAGTTTCAAATGCCAGTGCACCACACTTTGGTTTATTCTCTAGCAGTGGAGAAAGCGTCTATATTTTGATGAATGAATGCATATAGCAGTGTTTGATGTTTGGAAATCTATTAGTGTTCTATTGGGATTAGAATTAGAAGAGAGTTCAGTGATGAGTCTAGTATAGTAATAATGTAATATAAAAGGCAATAAAACCTGACAAAATGATATAAACCAGGGGAATGAATCAAAGGCAAGTTTAATGTTATTGTGGGATTAGGCCAGTATGGGAGATAAAAATCAGAAAAGGAGTTCATTTTGAAAGTTTAAAGCAAAACAGATATTACCTTAGATTCTTTTCTATTAAAAAGCAGAAACTGATGATTTCCAACTAGAATTATCAGTGGCTGTAGCCCCTTCAGCAACATAATAGCGATCTTCCTTCCTCCTCTTAGGTGCTCTAGTCAATAATTTGGAATGCCCAGAACCTGGTTTTTGTCGGTTGCAGCGGCGACGCCCATTTGAGGGCAGGTGTACACTGTGCAGTGTAACTGTGGAGTATGAAATAATTTCTGGGACTGTCCTTTAGTTCCTGAGAAGAGCTTCAGCATGATTATCTCTCCCTGACTGCAAACCATTTTGCAAAATGAACTAGCTTGGCATGAAATTGTCAAAATATTTTCTTCTGTAATGAAACTTATAGGTTTTTTTTTAAAGAATATAATCCTTTTTTTTACTCTCCTATAGCAAAAGGCAACTTTTATGACAGCTAATGTTATATCATTTGGTATTACTCTTTATATTTGACATTGGTAAGCAATTAAAACCCAGGAAGTGATCACTAAAGATAATTAGATTTAATTTAAACATCTCGGTGAGCTTTGTTTTAGATATGTAGGCATAATTAGCACCTTGAGCACAAGTTAACCCTAATTAAGTTTATTAACTTGGGCAATATTTGCCTTGGTTGATATTACAAAAATAAGCATACAAGTTTGTTTTTGATTCACCTTATTTTTCATTAGTTCATGTCTTATTAGTTTCATGTCTACATGTTCACAGTCAACATTAGTTATGTGTTTTAGAATTGTGCTATTCCAGGAATAATCTTGAGACTCAAGTAGTGTGTGTTTTAAGCAATATATTTAGTCAAGGACCTATATATGTTCATACCTTCTTCCCCCAAAAGAATAATTTATAACATTTTTAAAGACAATTTGCTTATCTTATCTTTTGACCAATGATCTGTTCTAAACCTGTATACTAACCAAATTGGTCAAATAAATAATGGTTGTTCACTTAGTGCTTCCTGGCTTGAATTATGGTCCCTCGTAGAAGAAAACATTTAAAACAGTTCAAAGGAAGAAGAGGAGGTTATTCACTCTTACGAAAAGGTGGAGAAGGTTAGTGCCCTCTGAGCATGAACTCTGGGGGAAGGTGGTAAACACATCTCCTCTATCGCTGAATCAGAACAGGAGACACAACCACAGAGAAGGGCGTCCACTGTTCCTTGTCAGAGCTTTTCATCTATTTATTTTTTTACTTTCATGTCTAGACCTTCCATTCTGTACTGGAATTTACAACCTGATTTTTACATATCTCTTCCTTCTAGCCACGAGACAGTGTGAGGACGGTTTTATAAAGAAAGAAAAGCCCTTTGTGTTAAATGATACAATTGTATTGATTAATTCCTCAGAGTTCATAAGTAATTCTCTAAACAACTTTTCATCAGCCTTGTGATTCTTTTATCATAAAAATGTAAAAGTGTTTTATGTTCACAATACGGGAAGAATATCTGATAGCCAATGAGCATTTCACTGAGGACTTTTTATTCTTTTTTAATTAAGGAAAAGTACTATACCATCTGCTGGGAACTGATCGAGGTCCTTTAAAGGAGTAACTGATTTAATTCTAGTATTAACTTATCAGATAACACTGTTACTATTGCTGTTTTATAAAGATCAGGAACCCAGGGCAGTTAAATAACTTGCTAACCTTAGGTGGTAGGTAGCAAAGCCAGAACTGGAAACAGGACTGTGTAGTGGAGATGGTGGGCTCCCTACCAGTCACTGATATGTAAGTCGGATACTGTTAATGCTTCTGTATTGTTGGCTCACAGCTTCTTATAACACCCAAATAACATATGCAGGATGCTTGTACAATTTACTATGAAAAACTCGGCACCCAACACACGGCTTCTAAGTACTCCTGGAGAAATTATGTTGATATCGCCACTTGTGGTTCTAGATCCAGACTACTCACACGCTGATGCTTGCTTGCTGAGGCCCATCCTAGGAATGCACTTCCTTTCCTGCCTTGTGGCTAGACCAGGGAAGTCTTTACCTTTCGAATCTCCCAGCATACCACTAACTCACTATTGCTATGCACATCACGAATAAATATTTGGATGCAGTAGAGTTAATGGTTGCTCAAAGCAGAAGCTTCTGTTTCTAGATATCTAAGAACTATTCCTGTTGGTAGTGCGATCCCAAATCCCTTCATAATTCTCTGCAACTTCCTGTCTTACCACAGCCACATCAACTCTGCATTTCTTGTTAGCAGAGTTGACCAAAAATTCCTATTCATTTGTGTATGCAAAATATTTTCTAGTCTTTAGTCTTTTTTGTCTAATGAGTCCAAGATACTTTGTCTTTCACAATAAAAAAAGACCATGAAAGTTTTGTTACCCAAAGTATAAACATCTGCATAGTGAATTTTACAGTCACTATTAACTTTTCCCTGAAGAAATATTATATTGTATATTTTAAAATTGAAGTCAGGTGAAAGGATAAAACATGTTGGGCATATAGGTGATGAGAAGTTATCCCTTAAAATAAATTTAAAATTTTAAATTAAATGTCATTTATATGATATGTACAAAGAGTTTAGAGTGATTAGATTTACTTGATAAAGAACTGCCACAGTAACATTGAGTATTTTTCTCAATAAATATTACATACTTCTGTTTTAGGCCTGATGCTTAGAAAGAGAATTATGTGATTGAATAAAGTATAGCCCTTGACCTTATAAACTATAGGGACAGAGGGGCATATAGGCACATTATCACATGATTATAAAGTACAGCCTCACGTGTCATGTATAAAGTGATATGTGTCCATTGGTGTGAAGTATTAAAATACACACTTTTCCTTTTGTATTTGTGGAGGACTGGTTCCAGGATTTCCTGTAGACACCAAAATCTGAATCTGCATATCTTTAAGTATTTAACATGGCATACTATTTGAATATAACTCGTATACATCCTCCCATGTACTTTAAGTAATCCATAGATTGTGTATTATACTTAGTATGATGTAAATGCTGTGTAGATAGTGTTATACTTCATTGTTTAAGGAATAATAACAAGAAAACAATGTTGTAAGTATATAGTAATGACCTGTGTTTTTCCAAATAATTTTAATACAGAGTTGGTTGAATGCACAAATGTATAATCCCCTGATACAAAGGGCCAGCTACACAACCAGCAAACCGATCAGGGAAATTTCCTTTGCTCCTCAATGTGAAGATTCTGGCTAAGAAAGGATAGGAGGAGAAAGGGAGTATGTGAAAGCTTGAAAATACAAAACATTAACCGTACTGTGGTAGATGCTGAACTGGGCGGATAGAGAGAACCAGAGGCGAGAGAGTCGTAGGAATGGAAAAGATAGAGTGGACAAAATAGGTTAGGCCTCGCCAAAGAAATAAAACTGTCTCTCTTCAAAGTGTTCACAAATGCCAGGCTCAGGATTTTCCGTGGTTGATGAAAATTTAGATGTGCGGATCCCACCCCAGAGCTGCATTATCTTGATGACTCAACATCTAAAGCAATTTATGCATATAGGATTTAAAAACTTATGCTCCAGAATGTGAGCCTATTTTAATGTTCTGTACTAGATCGTATCTGTTACTACAGAGCAATATACTGTAATGCATATTATAAGTGTATTTAGAGAAATGATGAAAAATTAGTCTTTAATATGGCTTGAAATCTGTATAACACACTGGATAGCAAGTTTGATAGTTTAAGTACAAGAAATTCTACAAAATGTCTACTAAAATTATTAGTGAGACTTTAACAAGTCTTGTGTTTTTCCTGTTCTGCCCTCCCTCAAGCACAGTAAATCCTGTCAGAGTAACTTAATCATTCTGAACACTGAACAGGTCTCATGCTTGGAGGATAACTAAGGATTTTCTTAAGTGTATTGTACACTGCCACAGATTATATGTGGGAGACTATGTGATGTTATTTTAACTGCCAAGTGAACGTAAGTTTCATCTGGAGAGTGATTTTGCTAAGAACCTGTTCTGGAGTGTGGCTAGAGTGGTAAGTGTGCTGGCCCTTAAACTCGTAAGGTTTACACACCCGGACCACAGTCTGAGTGTGTGTGTGTCCTCTTTGTGGGCAGAGTTCCCATGTTTGTATTGTATGGAAGTAGAATCTGCATGAAAATGGAAAATAGAAGAAGAAAATGAATTGTAGTGATAGCAAGTATGGACTACAACAGGAACAAAATGGGAAAAAATAGTGAAATAAATAATGCTTATGATTGTGTTGGAGATCATTGTAAAAATAATATATGTAGCATCATGGACAATTCTTGCAAATTGAAAGAAAATTGGGAATCAAAAGTAGGAGTACAATACAGAGGAATTATGATTCACTGGTTCCATTATAGCTCAGTATTAATTAGCACTTCCTAAATGATGCTTTCTACTTTTCAGTGACTTTCAAATGTGAGCTAATACCAATGTCCACCAAATTTTAGAAAATAAGTAATTTTGATGTAAGATAGTATATTAGCTACAAAACCCTTTGGTTTGACTGTATTAAAAATGGCACTGGGACCCTGAGAAAGGTTTTTAAATTGGAAGTTTGTTTTTTGTCATTTAATAGAAGAGAGACTCAGCCTCAGCACTGGATATGGAAACGTTCAGGAGAGAAACATTAGTTGAACCTGTCCGGTTCTTTTCTGTTGCTAATACAATCATATTCCAAATGCTTTGACCGTCCTCTGCAAAACTGCAGCAATGTGGTATTCCTCTTTGGTTTTAAATCTGTTAAACAAGGCATGTAATTTCTTTTGAATTGGGAGATGTTCACAACGTTTTTCAGTAATTTCGTACCTTTGAATTAATTATTATTTCAAATGTACATTCCTAAAAGTCATGCCTTTGGAGCACTTTGATTTTTAAATTGAGACTTCTAGCAAATTTAGGAAGGACAGCTAGCATGCTATGGCTCATTCACATAATCGTCACTCCCTACTCTTTCTGCTTCTGACCATGTTACTGGCGGTGTGTGTTCTGATAACAGCTATGGAAGCAGGAATGGAGGTTGTAGTAAAATGAACTCTTCCTGGTCTGATTGATTTTGTGCTTTATAACCTATTTCGGTTATCAGAAAGTATTGCAATTTTTCCTCCTGCTAGTTGGAAAGAATGTAATGGTCTGAAAGATTGACTGCTTTCTCAAGAAGTTTCTCTCTTGTCAAGGTAGAAGCAGTATATTTATTACGCCATCTGTAACTTTGGACTGAATACTTTCCTTTCCTTCTGTTTGCTGCATTGCAACTAAGGAACATTCAAACATGACAGTCGGCAATGTGATCCAGTAGATCTGTAGGACCATGATGAGGTTGTTCAAAAGTCAGGAGTTTCCAGAGTGAAATTAAAGCCATTTTTTCTCTGTTCTCTTTTGTTGGAGCAGGTGGTCCAGATGGAGCAATATTACAATGTAATGTAAATTTGTATAATGACTTAGAGAATATGCTTGTGTCGTTTAGTGAAATTCTTTAGCCATTGCTATAAAGCTAATAGAAACAATGTATTTTAAACATTATACTGTAGGAAATTATTTCATCACCCATACCATAAGGAAGATGTAAGAGGCTATGATATACATGAATGTATTGCTTTTAGGGAAAAAAAAATTACCAAAATTTGTTGGTACCAAGAAGAGCTTGTAATTAATGATAATTCTTAGAATGATAAATATGATCAAAATGACTTGTGGTGAATTCATATAATAAAAAATTAATATAATTATGATAGCAAAGGAAATTAAATCCCTGTAATTACTTAAGAGGATGTTAATATTTTTAGTTGAAGATTTCGTTTTTTACATCTATGGATTTTGTGGAACTAACTTTTCAAAAAAGGTTGTGGTTAGCTGTCATTATGTAGTTAGAGGAATGTTATGTTCAATTAATTCACTTCACTTTAGAATGTCATGTGCTAGTGAATAATATTCTGGATATCCTAATAAAACATATTTACATATGTTTCGAGACCTTGTTATGCAAATAAAACTCTCTTGGCTTACTCATGTGTAGGAGGCCTGAATTTGGTCCTGGATAAACAACATACTTAAATAGGTGAAAAGAAGTATAAAAACATTTCAAATGCTCAGTATCGTAGTGAAGAAAAATGGGCTGTAAAACTAGTGGGAGCCCTCTCAGTATTCCAGGTTGGGTGAAAGAGGTTTTAATCTTCTGGCAATGAGAAGATTAAGGGAAATTTTTAAAAGAATAGTTATTGATGACTAGCTAGACATTAGAAATACAAGTTTAAGACTTTGAATCTTGATGACTAGAAGGGCGATGCTAATGCACAAAATAAGGAATTTGGAAGGGTACTGAGAAAATAGAGGGGAATAATTGGTAAAGAGAGGTACAGATTGATATGTTATGCCTTGAAAATATAACTAGATCTCACATAAAAATGTTTGCTATAACAGCAGTCCTCAAAATGTGATTTGGAGTAGTGGAGACCTTACAGAAAGTCACTGAGATACGAAATATTGTCATATTATTAGTAAGTCATTATTTGTCTTTTTCTTTGTATTGATATTTGTACTAATGATGTAAAATCACTGGTAAGCAAAACCGTTAGGGCTTTAGCAAAAATTATATTAGTGGCACCAAAGCGTATTAGTAATCATTGTTATGTTTTATTTCTACAAACAAACTTTTAAAAAGCCAGTTTTGGCTGGGGATTTAGCTCAGTGATTAGAGTGCTTGCCTTGTAAGCACAAGGGCCTGAGTTCGATCCCTGGCACCACCAAAAAAAAAAAAAAGCCAGTTTTATTTATGAATGTCCTCATGAAACAGTGAACTATTCATTGTTTAAAATATAGCCCTTAAATTACATATACCCATTTTTCATATTCTGTGTGATAAAATGAGAAAAGCACATAAAGCATGTCTTCTTTATGTTGAAATATAATGTCTATCTCAATGCAAGGAACTTCTGAAATTGAGTTATAAGATGAACCAGTCACATTTTTGTTCTCCAATTCTTGGAATAAAATGAGCCTCTAATTCAAGGACACTAGCTTACTGTATTTTCTTGCCAGTGGTAACTCTATTGGTCAGCTCTCCATTGCTGAAATGAAATATCAGAGATGATTAACTCGTAAGGATAAAAGCTTAAGTTTTGGCTCATCAGTTTGAAGATTCCAGTGCATGGTCAATTGGCTCCATGTCTTGAGGCTTTGGGAAGGCAGTGCATCCTGGTGAGAGGTTGTGGCAGAGCAAAACCCCTTCCATGCTCATCCAGGAAGCAGAGGGGAAGCCAGAATGTGCCGTGTACCATGGTCCCCTTCAGGCACACAGCTCCACTCAGCTGGGCACCTCTCCTGGGGCCTTTCTTCTAAAGTCCACAGCACCTCCAGATAGCAGCACCTGGGAACCAAGTCTTTAGCACAAGCACCGTTAGAAGACCTTTATACAACCACGGTAACAGCATTTGGGCTTTCGAGATAAAATTATAAATTGAGCAAATTTACATCCATCACCACAAGTTTGAAACTTTCTTAATACTTACAAAAGTGATGGAATGTGCTATCTTTGGGGAAATCTGCATAAGCTGAGAGCCAGTATTTTTCAGATGTCCGACCATGACTTGCAAAATCTTGGTGAGTAACATAACCATCCATAGAGGGGGGCCAGCAATGGATTTTTAGTTAACAGACTATAAAACATTCATTGATAAGTCTTCACATTCCGTAGTGGAATGAGGGGAAATAATCAGCTCTCATATTTTGGTCTAATTCCAGAGAAGAATATTAGTAAAGATCTGAAAAAGGCTACTAAATATTGGAAACTATCTATCTGTGTGAGGCACAATTTATTTTGTGTTCCTCAACCAAAATAGCACACTGTGACAGACAGAATGCATCCGGAGACAGATATGAGAATCCAGCCGTTTCCCATTAAGCCAGTCATTAGTGCACTTTGCAATGATGTAAAATACTAACTTTCTTCTTACTGATTTTTTTGTTTTGGAACACATAGCTATTTTCTTTGCAAAATGTTATATATTTTAGTACAGTTATATTCATTGTGGTTATCTTAGTATATTATATTTCTTTTAAAAAGTAATTATGAATTTTATAATTATACCTGATATGTACATAAACATGACCCACTATGATAAAACTCATCCAGTTTATTAATGGATTTTTAAGAGTATAAAGGGGCGTGAGACCCAAAACTTTGAGAAATTCCATAAGTAAATATGGAAGTGACCAATTCGGCTTTTCAGTTGTTACCGTGAAAATGGTGATCTTTTTGAACAAGATGATATGGAACAAGAATCGAGATGTCTGGCCCAGGATGCAGAGGATGGAGTGAAAGAAAGAAAGCTTTCACTAAGATGGAAAGGAAGAAAGTCAGTGGCCTCACGTGTAGAGGCCCAAGTGGTGATGGTGAACCTCTTGAGCATTCAGTGATACAGACAGCATGTGTGCCACAAGTTCGCCACCACCGGGCTAGAATAATGAGGAGTCTGAGCCTTGAGAAGAAGCCGTTCTGTGTGGTAAGGAAGGGGGACTGGCAGAAACCCTGAGCCATTCTGTGGCTCAGTATAACCGCCAATTGAATCAGTCGGCTGTTTCCCCGCCCTCCTGAATCTTTCACAATTTCCTAATGGAGTTTATGCACCTTAATGAGGAGCATTCGCTATATCCTCAAGCATTTCTTGGAAATGAACTTCACCTCGTTCTAACGAAAATTTAGTATGTACTCCTTTACTTGCTCTTCTGACATTTTTTTTTTTTTAGGAGAAAAAGGTGACAGAAGAGTATGGGTATTTATTTCTCAACAATATGTCTGGGGGTAAAAAAATTACAATTCTTTCTTTCCTGGAGATTAGAGTACTTTTTCCAGTTCATAATTACTGATAGGAAATTAGCTGAGTGGACAGCACCATGACACGCACAAGCCTCTCTCTTGTAGGGGACAGAGAGAGATCCTCACTACCCCCTTTAGTTTTAATGTTGGCTCTTTTACTGTATCTAAGAAACTAATATAAGAGCTGATTACTGAGAGGAACGTAGAACTTTTACTCATTTAAATATACATTTACACTCTCTTCACAAGACAGTGATGTCCAAAGATATGACCAATGTATGATGCTTTTATGCATTTTAGGAAAGAACAGTAAATTTGTGAAGGAATGAGAGAGCAAGGTTCTTTAGGATAGTAAATTCTAGGAATGTTACTAAGAGCTAGGGAGACGGATGTAGGGAGACGGATAAGCTAGGGAACTGTAAAGGTTGCTTCAGAGTTTGTTTCTTCAGGTTCATCGCACCCAAATTACCAGTCTCTGGTGATGAGACTATTTTGTATCCTCAGTATGTGAAAAACTCCTTCCCGAAAGAATCTTTATGTCCTACTGCATGTGAAGAAAGGCAGCCTAATGACCCTTCCTGAAGTTACACTTCCCAAAGTGATTTCAACATGAAATACATCAGCTCAAGTAATCAATATATGAATGGTTCTGCAAAGACCCATTCTTAACTTCTTCACTCTTCATTCTTTTCATTTATTTTCACCATAGTAATGAGTTAGTTTTTAAAAATGAGAACAACTTCAATAGCTAATTTTGATTATCCCACTTAATTATCCCCCATAAATTAACACTGACATCAGAATCTTGTTAAATTACATTTTATCTTGTTTTATTTTGTTATAATTTGACTTAATCCTACCCCCAACTAATAGCAAAAACGATCCTAAGCAACAGGGGAAAAGCAGGGGGCATCACAGTCCCTGACATAAAACTATGTTATAGAGCTACAGTATTCAAAACAGCATGGTACTGGCAAAAAGACAGACCTGAGGATCAATGGAATAGATTGGCGGTTACAGAAACAGCCCCAAACACACTCAAATACCTCATCTTTGACAAAGAAGCCAAACACCCTCACTGGAAGAAGGATAGCCTATTTAACAAATGGTGCTGGAAAAATTGGCTAACCACATGTCGAAAATTAAAACTAGATATATGTCTCTCACCATGTACTACACTCAAATCAAAGTGGATCAAAGATATAAACATTAAAACAGAAACATTAAATTTACTGGAGAATAGAATAGGAAGAACCCTAGAAGACATAGGGGTAGGAAAAAAATTTATGAACAGAACCCAGACTGCACAGGAAACAATACAAAGAATCAGTGCTTGGGACCACATGCTACTAAAAAGCTTTTGCACTGCAAAAGAAATCACCAGTAGAGTAGGGCAAAAACCCACAGACTGGGAAAAAATTTTTGCTAGCTATCCATCAGACAAAGGTCTAACATCTAGAATATACAAAGAACTCAAAAAAATTAAACCTCCTAAATTTAAAGACCCAATCCAAAAATGGGCAACTGAAATGAATAAACATTTCTCAGACAAAGAAATAAAAATGGCAAATAAATATATGAAGAAATGTTCAACA